>JAVQKG010026797.1:0-10443 GCA_036025885.1 Hypseleotris bucephala
GGTCCATCAGAGACACGGTTGTGTCTTGCCCAAGGACACATCATCAGCATACCATCCTTCTGATTACAATGACCAGCTCTACCATCTGATCTACAGCCTGCAAACATTGCCTGATCCAAAACTTTACATAGATGCAACCATGATTTAGTGTTCTCTAATATTTTTAAATTTATAATAATGGTTTTGGGGTTCACCATAAATTCAAATAATTGAGCATCACAAACTGAAAGCACTGAGATATCCTTGAACTAAAATATAGTTGGGATGAGAGACTACTCCACAGCAACAGGGAGGTTTTGTATAATGGATGCTTAATGACTTGAACAATACGAATCACATGAAAGGCACTTTGTTGATGGGAGTTCTTCATAAAACAGCAGCAGGTGGTGAGATGTTTTCTGCCTTTCCAATTTCAACTTCTTGAAAACAGTCTGTGTTAATGTTCGCTTGTTGGCTGACTTACTGCATTTTGAGCAGTTTTGGTGGACATGGACAAATATGGACTTTTGTTGCATTGTGGTTTGTTATAACTTCCTACTGGCTAGTCTGAGTGGAATCACTGTTCTCCCTACAGTATTGTGGGTACTGTTAATTTGCAACATGGTCCACTTCCATTCAAAGAAATCTAAAATTGCCCCTTGAGTGTGAAAGTGAATGGTTATCTGTCAGTATGTCTCTGCGTCAGTCCTGTAATTAATTGGCTATTGTTCTGAAGTCTACCCTACCTACAACCCATAGTTCCTGGAATACATTTCAATCACCCAGAATTACTTACAGGAGCCACACATTGACAGCAATATTGGAGTCTACGTGTCCACCTTATGCTATATATAAATCAAATGGTGACTCATAGTGAATAGTGTGAGTGTAATGGTTGTCTGGCACCAAAGCGCCACTACAATGAATGTAAAGGGTAATTTCTATATCACAATTCAAATTACTTTTATGTTATGCCAATGTGTTTACTACTATATTTTTGTGACTGTAAATCACACGGAGCCATAAGAGCCACATATATATAAAGTTTCATGTTTCATTTATAGTTGTAGTTGTGATAAAATTAATTACATTTACTTATCTATGTTTTATTTGAATAGATAGGCATGTAGAAATTAATCGTGTCTCTCAATATTCATCAATAGTAATATTCTGTGATTAAATATAATATTATATCTGACTTGTTGAATCAGTCTTGTTTGATCGCCCAGTACTGCCCCCATGGTGCTGCTGCTGTGGAGGCTTCAAATACACCCCTGTAAGGCGCATGATGACGGTGTATATTTTTGTGTGTGAAAAACAAAGGCAGGTTGGTAGAGCACATGAAAAAACAATTCAACAAGTCTTTCAGTGACAGAATGATGAGCATATCTAACTTCCTGTGTCAGTGAGGTGAATAAAGTGGGGGCGGGTTGAGTCATTCCTATAAGGCCTAGTGCAGGACATTTTAGTGACAACTTTATTGCAACCGGAGTGTTTGTCTTAGTCAGAATATTCAGTTGAAGGCTTCAGTCAGCTGGACGCAGAGCAGAGGAGACAGACATGATTTTACTTGTGTTGTTGTGTGTTGTTGTCTTATGCTTGTGGCTCAGTGCAAGGTCCAGTTGTCAACGCACAAAAACACACACAAACCTGGAGCAACAAACAAAAAGTGTCAGCTCAGCGTCAGCCTGATCTGCACTCAGCACATTCAAGAGTCATTGTGACAATACAAGGATACGAGGAAGTGCTGACTTGAACTATAAATAATATTCAGACAGGGCACACCTTTTTACTGACATACCACCCATTTTAGACTTCATGATAGTATACAGTAGTGGCTTCTTTCAACATCAGTTGTCTGAAATGAATGATAAGAATAATGGATTGTATTGTGTGTTTCAAGGCCTGGTGGTAAACTCCCTCCGTATCCACAGATGTCCTAACATTGACCATAGGAGATATTCATACATTCAGGCAAGTCAGGTACATTTTTATGTACTGGCTTTTCATGTAGGCCTATATGTTTTGGTTTTCCCACTGTCTGTATAAGCATTTTACAATAGTTTCCGAAGCACTGCAGCAGCTAAACAGAGAGAACACAGAAAGCAGTACATTAGAGCTACTTCCTGTCAATAATGGTCTAGTATTGAAAAATGAAATGGACAAGCTCTAAATAAATCAATATGCAGATGCTCAGTGTCCCTCCTATTGCGTTTAGTTAGGCTCACATTCAGCTATGTGTAATCAGAGATCAAATATATATTAATTAACAAAATTCAGGGTTACCTTCAAAATGTAAAGTAAACAGGTAACAGGTAAGCGCACTGAACATGCACCCCCCAAAAACTTGACCTAAGATTAAATGATAAACCCATAGAAAAAGCCTTAAGTGACGACAAAGTCTGCTTTGTCTGATCTGGTCTCAGTCACACTGTAATAAAGGATTAGTGTCAGCTCAGTGTGAGTTGCTTTCTGCTCCAGCTCTTGTTCACATGATGCACAAACAGCTTGGTGTAACATGAGATGAATCCTGTGACACTTGAATGCCTGGGCCTAAACACAAAGATAAAATCATCAAATCCAAAATCAGACAAGAGCCAGATGACATGATAACACAGAAACACAATCTATCTACTGCTTATTATGACAAAGGGATAAGTCTGATTTTCTGCCCCAGTTGCAGGAGCTCCAGCAGCAGTTGCAGTGACAGGAAGAGCTCACAGTGCTGCTCCAGTCCTCTGGTCCCCAAACTGTGCAATGATCAGTGGTATGGAAGAGCTCTGGAGATCCTGCAGGCCCACTGGAGCACACATACTGGGGGCAGTGAGTGGGAAGGGGGGCTACACAGACACACACATCCCGCAAACAATCCCGTATTAGTCTCACCAGACACCATGGGAATCCACCATAATTATTAAATCCAGTTGGGTTGTACGGCAAGATTTCTTAAAGCTGTAGTCCAGAGGTTTCCCAAGATAAGACATTGATAAATGTTTAAAAAGGCTTCACCAATAGCGGTCACATTGTACTTTAGTCTTCTCTCTGACCTCAACAAAATCCAGTCAGATTGTGGGCTGACATACCATTCTAAAACTCAACTACTATTGGTCAGGGTTGTGTCCCACAAACTCTGATTTGATGTTGCTGTAGAGGCCAGGAGAGGCTTTAGAAAATAATATTTATGATAACTTACTTACTTAATATCATAAAAGGTGTTTTAAGGGACTGACCCAAAACTCCTAACTTCAACATATATTTTCAGTTTTCAGTCATCCTTAATCAGATTGGTACCTCCACTGGCTGCTATTAAATCTAAAATATTTTAAAATCAGTTTTTATACATTCCTCAGTAATATTACAGTGCACAATACCTACTGGCAACTGTGTATTCAAAAACCCAACCCATGAATATTCACAAAAAAAAAAAAGCATTTCTTTTGGATTGGAGCAATGCCCTTGGAAACCCACATCTCATCCCTAATTAGTCTGGTCTTGTTTGTGGCTGTACATTCTCTCTCCTTCTGTATCTTTGCCCTGGACAACACACACAAGATAAGGTCCAGCTGGGATCACTTGGAAGCCAGGCCACAGTGGATCAGTGCGGCTGGATCAGGATTTTCACCAGGATTTCCTCTCACTATTTCCTGTGTGGACAGAGAAGCACCAAGAGACTGTGTTTGTTTGTGATTTTTTGTACTATGTGACACAAAACAACAGCATATAACCAGTCTATTACCTTTGATGTGATTTTCTCCAGAGGGAAGTGTCAACCCACTATTATATTAAAAGATACACAGTTATCAAAATGAAATACCAAAAAGCAAACTGTGATGGATTGGGGATTGGGGAAATAAAGAATGTAACTAGATGATAGATGACTGCTGCCTGTGTGCTGACATCTAGAGATTAGCTGAAGAAACATATTTAGCTACATATAAATCCTCCAGTAAATGTCTAAATGTGTTCATTTAGACATTTATTCTATTCATTTACGCACACTGGCCGTTTTTTAGGTGCATCTATTCTTATTACCTTTTGCTATTTTTTAACAGCAAATGTCAAACCATAAAGCTGACAGACTATAGCAAGAGAAGACCACACATTTTTAGGTAAATGTCTCTCCAATAAAGTGGCCAGTAAGTGTATATCACTTTGTGTGGAGAAGTAAATGGTTTAACTTTTATATATACTTCTGACATTAAAACAGCCATGGGATGTTTTGAATGTAAATAGTCATCTAAAGAACTTGTGTACACAGCTAAGTGGACGCCCGTCATTTGAACTGTGCACTATCCTTGGCTCACTGTTTGTATTGAAAAGGTCACTGAGCACTGGCTAAACACCAAAGCAGAGTGCACTAAGCGAATAAGCCTTTATGTCTCTTTATTAAAATCATATTATCTTCAGTAGCTTAGTTAGTGCTTGCATGGAGTCCAACTTGCTATGGCATGGAAATGTAATCTAATTTTGTAAGCATATTGTACTTTGGATTTTTTTTTGTAAAGCTCTTTGTGTTGTCAGATGCTTACTGACCCGTAGATGGCTCAGTTTGTGTTTGGGTGTTAGCACAGGCAGATAGTGTTAGCACAGGCAGATAGGCAGATAGGCAGTTGGCATTGACACAGCAATGATCAGGTGGCCAAATTAAAACCGTCTTTAATGAGAAAGATGAAGCCAAAGACAGCAGCCAAATAGCCCATATTCACATGTGACCTGTATGTGCACACTTAATGGCCAAGTTAGTGCATATGGATCTACGTACTGACTGTACCTCCATGTGTGGGCGACCGTGATTTGCAGAGCTCTCCTTCTTTCAGCTCAAACTTAATTAAGAAGCAGTGCACCCAGAATGTATCTCCCGTTAAAGCTCACTCGTGATTTGTTTACAAGTCAACCACCAGTTTATTTGATTGCCTGAATAAATTACACAAAGCAAATGGATGGGTGAGCGCTCAGATGGCCTGGCTGTCAGCCCTTTGCATCTCCATAAATCATTTCCAACCTCAGTCTGTTCCCAGCCGGTACAGAGCAAACAGTGGATAAAATACTTCAGGGAGTCTTATCACATCATTCTCAGTCCTGACGTAGAGGTAAGCTGAACCACTTGATTTTCTGCCAGAGTGGGGGAAACTCTGGGTCGAGATAAACACTGTGTTTAATTAGATGAAGGGTGCTACAGTAAGTGCTCACCTTCACCACTCCACCATTATGAGTGAAAGGTGATAGCTTTGGAATTACAATAAACCAAAGTAATTCCTAATTGTAGTAGGTTTACTGGTTGTACAAATAAAACATTCAACTGCTAACACATTCATTCATAATATCAACCTCACACCCTGGGCAACTGTTGGGCTGACACTGAGATATACAATGACAGACAACAGTCACTAGAGGGTATTTTGATTGGTCAGTCCAAGGACTTAAACTGTCTAGAATGAAATGGGCCCAAACAAAGACATAATTTCAAATACTTCAACAAAACATGCTGTTTATTAGTATGCCATCTATAGGGTGACCAGATTTCTGTCAAATCATGGTATCTGAACTTACTTCAGAAATCCTTCAAATCTTCTCTCATGCAGTTAGAAGGTAGGCTACAAAATATCAGCTCGAGGTCTGAAAATAATTGGCATATAGAAAAAAAATTACATAGTAAGGAAATGAGATTTTGTAACGTTGTTAGCATATGTTTTTAATGTTTTTCGTGTTTTTTTATATATATTTTAGTTGGTGGTGGTGAACAAAGAAATTTCAGCACTGACACGCATCAAAGATGACCACATGCACTTTGCTCTTAACAGATTTGCTTTTGTGATGTGACAAAGTGCATCTATATTCTCTGTGGCATCTTTATATTATTAGCATATGTTGAGTTGATAAGCTATCCACACCCACACTTTCTACATAGAATACACCACTGCATGTAAATATATATGGCATGTTAAGGCATTAGACTACGTGCCAGTGCGTCTTTGTGGAGCAGAATGAATCGAGCATCAAATTGCACTCTGCTGATTTACGATAATGCACGGCCTCGCTGCATATAAAACAGCGTGATGGGCTTCTGAGAGGAAAATCATAGGTCACTGCTTCCTGAAAGATGATCTGAAGCCATTTATCAGAAACAAAAGGGCCTCATGACGTTCCTAAAGTGTTACTAAGAGCAAAGTAGGACGATCTGCAAATCAGCACATTTGAAGCTGAACTTATGATGGTCAAGTATACAGTAGTTGAAGGCCTGAAAAAAGGCATAAAAGAGTGCTAAATAAAGCTAAAATAATTCAACTAGAATCAACAATAGGATCTGTGATAGTCCTCGATAGAAATAAAGCATTACTAAAACATGCAAGTTTCCAGGCCTTCTGCTGGTTCCGGATTAAGTGTAAAATGTCTTGAACATGACACTACAAAATAAGCATTTAAAAAATGTCTCTAAATGTTAAATTTAGCGGTTGTATTACATGATTTTTATAAATGTGGTGCTACAGTCAGGGCTTGATATTAACTTGTTTGCTTACTGGCCACAGTGTCAAGTATTTTCACTAAGCAGAAATCTTAATATGAATACTTTTACATATAGTCATGTTATTATGCTTTGATTGTGTTTAGTTGATGATTTATGAATCAATAAGAATATTAACATGACACCAGGAGAACATTTTAAGTTAAAATATAGTAAGTATTCATACAATCCAACAAAATGGCTAGTTGTAATAAGAGTGTTACTATTCAGTATCCACAATGGAAACCTATCAGTGTTGGCTATGTTGGCTAAGACCTTATACTGGCTATACATCACAGCAGGGTCCAGGTGGCTAAAGTGGGTTTGTCTGTTTGTCCTGACTTTTTTTGCTGCGTGTACATTTAGTTTAAACTTTCCTTGGAGAAAAGCTGGAGGATATGTTGCTGATATATGGCGCCCGGGGAATTTTGAACATAAAAACAGACACGCCACATTCATTGTAAATTAGTTAAACATTTAGTCACCTAGAGATCACTAAGCCAGTCACAGTAAGGCAGTGTAAACAATGTGCATAAGGTAAGAATAATGAGAAATAGACTACGTAAATGTGACATAATATTAAACGCAACAGATCACATACTTTTTATAATGACTTGTAATGACTTGAGATTAGGCTATGTTTTACCAAAATCACTGCCTACATCTCTTAACCACCTGTCACCTTTACCTTAAATTTAGCTGAAAACTACCCAAATCAGCTACATTTCACCTCTCTAGTGGATGCAGTCGTGGGTCAGTCTCTGTCCCGCCCTCAACCTTCATTTACCCATCCATCCCTGCGCTGGGACACGCGCGCTCTGCTCGAGAGGCTGCGGGGGTAAAGCGACAGAAAAAGGAGGAGAAAGAAAAATCTCACACGATAATAGGCTTGTGCTCGGGCTGCTACACAGAGTGTGAAGGCGGACTGCGCAGAACAAACCTACCGCGTGTCTTTTTTGTACCCGGCTCAGTGTGGGGATGGTCCGGTCAGGAGAGTGTCCACACGGTTTGAACGGGCTCCATCGCTGACGCTGAGGAGGAAGCATGAAGTTTGCTGTTGCAGTGTTGTGCTTGTGTTTACTGCCCGGGAAGGCTGCTGCTCAAGGTAACAAATATTTATTTTTAGCTAAACTGTTGATAGAAGTCCGCGAAGTATTCAGGAACTGAGAAGGAAGAAGTGTATTAAGTATGCTATAGGATAGGCTACATAAGCGTGGACTGAAAATGTTGCAACCAAAGCGCAGCAGCTGTCACCATATTTTAATGGCATAAATCCCATGAACAGCGCCTTCATTAGGCACACATAGATTCATAAATATGTAGCCTACCCATCTATGCGTTGTTTTGTAATAAATGCCAAACAATGCTTTGCAAATATTACTCTGGACACCAGAACAAACGCAGGGGTCAGGTGTGAGGTTGATGATTTATTAAAGAGTGGAGGCCGAGCGCCCCCTGGGGACGGAGGGAAATGAGAAAATGTTGCACTGAAAGTACTTATTTTTGCCAACAGTACAACAGGGTTGTGTCAACGTGAGTGGGTTTTGGTGATAAATGCATTTTTCCTACATAAATGCTGGGCACTTGGCCATATATTAAAGTGTTTTATATGTTGGTGGCATAAATCTTATCCAGTGACATGGGACGTTAGCCTTCTCAGGCGCATAAATTAAGTCATGTTTGAAATGGAGCCTTGTTTGCATTGAAGTGTGGATTTGGTGTATATGCAGAGCCACTTTTGGGGGACAGTCATGATGGTGTTCCACTTGTGTTTTGTTGACAAATGGGGGTCAATGGACTGGCCACTTGTGGTGAGGAGGAAGAAGACAGATCATCTTCTGGGCACTCTTTAGAGAAGCATGGTCACCCAATATGAGCTTAGAACCACTCTTCTACATCTAGAAATGCCCGTTGAAGTGCCTCAAGTTTTAGTTTGAGAAGCTCTATGAATGTATATTGTCTTCATTAATGTAGAAGTGCATATTTGTCTTCATACAGCATCATAATACTATTTTAGAGTTCCCAGATGTTGGTTAAATTCGGCTTTATTTTCTCTACATAGTCTTAGAGAGAATAATTCATTATGCCAATTTGCCTGAAAACTACATTGCTTTCAGTGTTAGTATAGTTTGTCTTCTGTGGAGAATTACTCCAAGGTCACAATACATTTTAATTACACAGGATACGAAGTGACACAGGCGCATTTAAAGCGTCCTCCCAAGGGCTTAGAGTAACAACACACACTTTAATGTTCAGATCAATGAAGTAGAGGTGAATAACAGGCTACAATGTGGAAACAAACACCTTTAAAATGTAACATCACAGGAAATAAATCACACTGCTGGCAGAATTCACTAAGAAATAGGCTATGTGCATTAGTAGTGTGAAGAATTTCATTAGCTTTCAGCAGTGTAATTTTAGTTTTACTGTTAACATCTCTGTAACATGTTAACATAAAGAAAATATATATTCTTTACATTTGGCAAAGGGTAAAACTGAAGCTTTGTTTACTGTGTGTATCACCTGAAGGTGTAGTGAAGTGGTCCAGTACAGAATGGTCACTGCTTGAGATTTGTATAAATAGTTGTCAAATTTTGTCAAGTGGTTGTAGCGTTGTAGTCTAGTCTATACAATATTGTTTTGTTTATAATTTTGTTGATGTAGTGTTTAGCTTTAGTGATTGTCATGAAATAACTTGGATTTGTTGGTGCATCCCAAAATCAACTCAATCAATCTTATAACATTTACCATGCCAAATATACCACAATTGCACATTGTGTTGCACAAAATCTGCCTGCTTTGCCAATAAATGAAATGTAGGTATCCCATGTCTTTTTACTAATATGTCAAATAAGATTGGTATCCAGTGTTCACTTTTGGTCCTTCTCAGTGGTACATCCCGCTATGGTTCTGTAACTAACATATGGTGGTGGCGTCAGGATGATGAAACCACTGTGGGTCCTGTGCACACTGTGGGAGGCTTGGTGCTGTGGTTGGATGCTGGGTCACCCCTGTGTCATTATCAATAAGCAGTCCTCTTTGTACTCATCCTATAGCCACTACACAATATATGTTCACCACCTACACATTCAAAGCACACACACACACACACACACACACACATACACACACTCAATCTAATGCATTATAATTTGCCCCTGCAGAAAGCCAACCCCATCCCCCAGGCCATCAGGCAGCACTGACAAATCAATATTCTCCCCTTCACCTCAACACACACTTATTTGTGAGTGCTGATGTTAGGACTCTACAATTTTAGGAAAACATCATAACTATGATGAGTATTGCTATAATCATATGAATAGTAATGTTTGGATAAACGTTTTGAGATACAGTATTTTTTTAAACAACGTATGTTTAAGCAAGAACATATACAGTAATTTAGTTGATTTATAAGTCAAAGCTGTGTAGGGTGTTTATCTAAAAAACTTTTTTATTGGCTATGTCTGTCAGATAGAAGACTGTGTTTAGTGATATATTGTGCAGCCCATCTCTGTCTCTACCCTCTAAAGAGACTGGAAATCCTATTCTCACTTTGATAATACACTAATCCATACCAATGGAAAAGCTTGAAACATTCACAAGGTACATGTTAAAGTCATTAGGTTGTCGCTTGAGTGGCTAACAATTTCCACAGGGTTTTCCATTCATGTAACTGTCATTGTGGTGTTCTACTAGTTTGTCCCCTGTGTCTTTACAGATGAGCATCATGTGATCAAAGCTGCTTCCTGTTGGGATGCATGATAAGATTGGGCGAGTAAATACCCCCGTGAATTCCATTTTAAAATTTTATAAAATTAACATTTTTGTTTAGACCTCGTTTAGTTCTGGTTTAGACTTGGATTAGATCTGATTTGGTTCTGCTATTTATTTTATTTTATTTTATTTTATTTTATTTTATTTTATAAATCTAGTTTAGCCAGGGTATAGTCCCAGTTTAGCTT
>JAVQKG010026804.1:0-10910 GCA_036025885.1 Hypseleotris bucephala
CTTATAAGTTTAGCAGATTGTCATAAGTTCATTTCACTGTACAATCTTTTATCAACATACTGCACACTCATATTTACCCAGAAACTTATCTAACAGTAATAAAAATAAACAAAGACTGAACTAAGAACAAACAACTGCTAGCACTACTGACTAAAGTTCCCATATAATAACTACTACATGTTTTCCGTTGTAGTGTAAGATGTCTCTCCATGGCCAAAGGGGTGAGTGCTGGTGTGTCAACCCCCACACGGGACTCCCCATTCCGGCCGCCCCCACTGTCAGAGGAGACCCCAACTGTAGCCAGTACCTCACCGAACAAGACCTGGAGCTGCCCGACCTCGATCAAATCTAAATCATTATAAAAACACAAGAAAACATAAGCTATATACAGTGTCATCTTTTTCATATTTTTACATAAACTAAAACCATAGAGCTGTAGATGTTGAATAGAAACTTGCACATTGTGACTTTGAAGCTTTAAGTTGGAGAGAATTACCTGCAGAGGACATGTAGTGTAGGCATGGAGTTTAACATATTGATTGCATACTTACTAAAATGTAAGAAACTCATAAGTGACTTAGAGTAACACAATTAAAACCATTTCTGGGAGTATTCATGTTTGGACTTTGTTTTTGTTCCATAGTTCTTTCATGGATGATTGCATTATTAGTAGAAAAATGGTAAAAAATAAATAAATAAATAAATAAATAAATAAAAACTCTAATTGCTGGGAGTTTTAGGGTCTTGACATATTTGACAATACATAGCTAATGTATTGCTAACAATAAGTGAGTATTTCTTTAGCAGAAGAAACTACAGAGCACAGGCTGTGTACAAATAGTGTGCTAACAATGTAGGCAATAACTAAAAGACCCAAACAGCAAATGACAGTTATATTTGAATGGTGTGGTATACCAGTTTGTACCACTAGTTGGATTTTATGCACAAAACATGTAAACAAATATTTTAACCCATCACAAATGTATCCCTTTTAAACTTGATTTCCAAAGTACAAAGGTAAATTCTTGCACAAAATGATTCCAAAGTACGCAGACTGGGTACATGAACTTTATTTAAATAGTACTTTGCCATTACAAAAAGTACATCAAGTCACTCCTGATAAATATATTTCACCATTATGTTCACATTAATTTCACTGTGTGTGTGTGCTACAAAACAACAAACATATAGAATAGGCCGCCCGTAGAGAAGCCGCTGTCATATTTCATATTAATAAACTTACTGAATCGAGCTTTACCTTTACATATGTGCAGCAGTGCTTTGAGCCACAATAATCTGGGCCACCATTTGCCTGGACCTACAGCGCCATGGCTCCATGCAAATCGGAAATTCAAAAGAAGGCACTTGGTTTTCCATACAAACTCGGTAACCCAGCTTCGGGGGGGAGGCGGGGCGTGCGGATTTGCCTCGGGAAGTGGCGGCAAAGACCCTCCATGGAGAAGCAAAGAGCAAACAGCGTCTTTGCATAAGATTTGGATACAGGCGGTGAGAATGTCAGGTGCTCAAAAAGGGGAACAACACATTCAAGATTCAAGAGCATGCATACTTTACATACATAAACAAGATATGTAGACAGGAGCTTTTAAATAATATGTCGGAAATACAGTATAAACATTGCTGGCAATTTAATATGGTACCTTATGCGTTTTATTTCAGCTATAGTAGGCAGTTTTACCATTAGGTCTATGTTATTAGATTCAAAATAGAAGTAACCCAAGTTTCATATTCAGTTTTGTCAGTGAATTATAATCGCTGGCCATTTCATTAGGAAGACCAATTTAAGCCACTGATGAGCATCAAGTGACTTTGAACATAGCGTGGTTTTTGTTACAGAAAAGTGCCACTTTTACCTAATAAAGTGTCCAGATACTGTAATTTCTCCATCATTTTCCAAATCATAACGCTATCAAAAGTTGGACATTTGAAAATTGCCTACTCTAGCTTTAAGGTTCACTATATGACAGTGCCTCCACCTAATTCTACAAAGGTGCCAAGCCTAGAACTTAAACCAGAGATTGCCAAGGTCGGGGGTAAATGCTCTTTCTTAGCCATTTTAGATTGCAATCATTGCCACACTTAAAAATGTCTTGTCAAAATGGTATCTTACACGTATAGAACTCTATGATCTATGGATATGAGGAGATGAGGTGAATATAGTACACAGCTGAGGGGCCCGATTCAGAGGCCCCTGGTTTGACAAATAAAAGCAGTCCATCACACTCACATACAAACATATATAGTGTGTCTTTCCTGATTGGTTAAAGTGTGCTAGCTTGATTGGCAGGTTGAAGGTTGCACTGAGTTGTGCATCATTCGTTGATGCTGGTGTTGTCCAGGTCTTTGCACTGCAGGTCTCCCCCGGCGTAGTTTATCCCAGGAATCTTCACCCCGAATCGGTCAACGCACCAGCAGATGCCCCGTTTACGACCACGGGACGGCTTACACTGGAACACAAGGGGCAGTAGAGTAAGTATACAAGATTTTTGATAGTTAATGAGCATATATTGTGACAAGCCTGCAAGATATGTACACTATATTTTAAATCAATATTTCAGAGGTCAGGTCCACACTTGCCATAAACGATTTGGGTGGAGTAGCTTGAATGAATTGTTATTTTTGGGCTTATTTTATTGTCCCTGTCTTCTGTAGTCTGTATTATTAGTGCATAGTTGTTGTTGTTGAAGGTGGCACTAGGGAGGAGGTCAGTAATTGATATTATAGTATGTGTTTGTCCATTTATTGTATCATTTGTCCCGTATTGTTTGTTCTGTCTCAGTGATGTGAACATGTCATTCTGTACCAGTAGCAAATTCCACCAACTTGTGTGGTCATTAATAAATGAATCTGAATCTATCAAGCTAAAGAGGCTATTAAATCACAGACAAAAGGCTGTAGGTTTATTCAGTAGCCTAGAAAAACTATTTGTAGCAATTCAATCATTTTTTTTATTGCAGGTCGCTTATTTTGGGCTTAGTTTCATTATCTCGGTTGCTTTTTTTTTCCACTCACAAGATGTGGCAACACTGATCAGAATGTATTAAACTGGTGTTAATCAGAAGCCAGGTTTAAACTAACACTTAACAAGCCAAGACAAACAAATTCTAAACCAGGACTAAATCATCACATTTGGAGCCATGCCTAAATCAGGTCTAAACCGCCAGGACAAAGTTGTACTTGGCCGTTGATTCCAGCCTTAAGCTATTGAAATATTTTATGATTCTATGAGAAACACACAAATGACAACAGGGTCTGGCAGTTTGTCCATTCATTTTTGTCAAGCCTAATATCTAACCTCATGCTTACAGGAATTTGATCACACATTTATCACCCTCTAACACATTTATCACCCTCTAACAAACTCAACTTTCCAAGAAAAAATGAATCATACTAGAAAAAAACATCTGAGAATGCCTCAAAGCCAGACAAGTACTAACTCAAAGCATATGTTAATGTCGCCCTATATAGTCTATACAAGTACATTCAGGATATTCTGACATTTAGCATGTACCTGTTTGCGTTTGAAGAAGCCCTTCTTGTCACAGTTGGGGAGGTACAGAGACAGAGCAAAGACTCGGGATGTGTCCTTCATATTCTGGATCAGATGGTCCAGCCTCCTCCTGCAGGGACCCTGGGACAGCAACATAAATCCGAGTTCAAAAACTTCATCATACATACACAACATCAAATCAAGCGCAACAATTTTTGGGGAAAAAATCTAATTGCAATTTTTTAAAGCGAAATTGTGGTTGCGATTCAATTTCCAATTCCAACCATCACTGGTGTACTATGGCTGCAAAATATTAGGAAAACATGTATACAATTTGGCTTGAAAAAATATTTGTTGTGATAAGATTTGCAATTTGTGATTCAGTCCACAGCACTTTTTAAACCCCTAAGAAGACTAAAATATTAACTGTTAAACTTCTACATTTATTTTATTTTGTGCAGAGGATATTATATTGCCTAAAAGATTGTGACCAAAAATTTGATTTCAATTAATTGTGCAGCCCTAATCGAATACATATTATAAAATCAACAGTGCTTACAAACTCAGGGTCCACTTTGCTGATGTCATGTGAGGGGAAGTCAATGATGCTAATTTGCTTGACACGAGCTAGCTGCTTCTTGCGGTTATTAGCATGCTTCATTGCTTGGGCCTTCTGACTTCTGATGTGGTCTAGTCCATATATGGGCACCTTGGCATTGATGGAGGGCAGGGTCTCTGGTCCTGGCACCCTGGCATCTAGAGGATCCCTGTCTAGAGAGAAATATGCAGCCATGAGTATAAGAAAAATGCATCTTTATGAATTATTTTTGATGCTAGAAATAATGAAATAAAAAAAAATCAGAAATTGTGAAATGTTAAGTTGTACAAAAGTCCTTTACACTGCTGGCAACTTTATTAGGTTGACTTTGTTCCTAATATGTGGAATGTATCAGAGAATATTGAACAATGTTAGGGCTTCAGTTGTGTATGTAGCATTGTTAGCAGGTGATGCTAATGGGAAACAACACTACAAAAGCATACATTTCTAGAAAATTACTTCAATGTAATGATTCTTATGCTAGTTTAATGCTAATATGTAAGCTAGCTAGGTAAATTGTGTAAGCTAGCTAGGTACACCCCACAATGTTAAAATCTTGTAAAATTTTGAATAGTATTTCGACAATTTGTAACAATTCTATCTTTGCAAATGTTTCCTCGGTACAACATTCTTAGTAGATTTACATACATATAGTAAACCAGACAATTCAAATCTGTAACAAAGTAGGCCAAGTTTGTTTTTAAGTAGGCATAGTTTGCAAATAAGTCGATTTTTAGCATAGAAAATACAATTTGGGTAATTTTGCAAGTTGTATGTGCCTTAAAGTGACTTATGACTAAATGACAGAACCAGATTTATACCCATCATAAAACTTAATATTTCTTTCCTTTCTGTTTTGAGATCTCTAATATTACACAGCCTATAAAATTCTGATATTAATATTTTTATGTTGCACCATTAGATCAAATCTACTAAATCAGACCACATACTGTAACTGCTGCTATTATTACATTTATTGCACTTTTGATCTTGGCATAGCCTACATGTCCTTTTATGTCCATCATCTAATTCTGAACACAAGAAAAACATATGGACAGCACAAGAACGGACAAGAAAGGGTCCCTGAAAAGTCCCGCGACCAGAGCTTGATCACCAGTGACTGTTATCACAAGGGGGGGCACTAGATGATTTAAGTGATGCTATAGACACAACTAGCTCAATGTTGGATCTTCTTCAAAGTGTTTTTTCAGTTTCTTTTAAGAGTAACCTTTTGGGTAGACTCAACGGTGGCACCACACTGCATCAAAATTACAACTGAGCACAACTGGAAGAGAAGCACAGTGTTGTTGATAAGCATTTTGGAAATTTCTTCAACTTTCTTCTTCAAATTGCTATTTATCAATCAATTTTCTTGTTTGTTTTTAGACAACAGTCCCTCGAAGGCTACCATAGTTGTTTACATACTCTGTTCTGTCATCAAATGATAGCAAAGATAGCCAAACTAAACTATCTTGCCTTGTGAAGAGTCCCAGCACTCACCTAGTTTTAAATAGAAATAACTTTTTGCAATATTAGCCCCTAACACTACAAACTGTAACCTTTTAAAGTAGAAATCTCAACCTTCAAACAATTAGTGAACTTTTATGTAACTATTTCACATTATATAACATTGACTCCATGGATGAACAGATTAGAAAGTGTCAAAAATGTCATGTTAATACCTTTCACTAAAATTAAAAAGCTAAGAGGGGTGCTAGTCTTTTTAAGGGGTCTTGAATTTGAAGTGTGATTTTAGCCTTGAGGCTAAAAGTTCATTTAGTGGCCTCTCTCCAGGTTCAAATGGGACGTGTTGACATAAAGGACAACATAGGGTACATTTATGGTCTCTTGGGTTGCCAGATTGGGTTATACGAAGATAATCTTTTATAGCCACTGACCTCAATGAGATATTTAGTCTCATCCTGGCACCCCCCGACTGTGAAAACATGCTATTACACTTGTCATGTGGCAAACCACCAGGAATAACCACAGCCTAATTTGGACCCATCCCCCGAAGGATCTTTCAACTGAGCAAAATATAGTGCTATATACTTAATTTTACACTCTGCATATCAATGTACAAAGCTGTGCTAGGCAGACTTACAGATTGTTGATAAATATGAGTAATGACAACTTAAAATATCCAATTATCTGCTTTTATACATAAAATTAAGTTAAAACTAATAAATCGTTATTATTTAGTTAAGGCAAAAAATATTATGGTAAATTGCAACTATTTCTTTGCGCTAAAATGCCAAATGCAAGACCTATAGTGTTTCTAATAGGCAGCTAAAAGTATCAGTAGACAATTCCAGGGGGTTAAAAACAATATAATTTACCTAGTAAATAAAAAATATATAAAATAAAAACATAAAATAATTTAAAGAGAATCAAAATTATTCTAAAAAGCAAATTATTACAACTTCTGCAATAACATTTTCAAGTTTCCCTCTAGGTAATCTACTTTTTCCATTTGCCTCCTAGTGTGCAGTGATTTGCATGTTGCATTTTATGTTTGCCATACATTTCATGCTATCTGCACTTTTGCAAAAATAGTGCATTGACTCACTGTGTTTCATTTGTACTTTATATCTACACATTAAGCCACACTTGGCACATATCCACTACCTCTCTTTTTAATGTTTCACTTCTTGCATTTGAAACCCTTTTGACGTAATCGCTAAAGACACTACAAGCTAACAGTTTAAACAGGGTCAGCTAATGGTCGCAAATCCGGGCTAACGCGATGACATCACTGCTCCCAGCTCTTTAATGTGGAGAGATTCCTTCGCTTTTCTTGCTGACACAGATCTTTTTGCAATCAAGTCCTCACATGCTAATCCCCCATCTAATCTGCTGACTTCTACTCTTCCTCATGTTGAAATGCCTTCTGAAATAGAGATGTAATGCAATGAGACTTGTAGGAATTGGGATTTTTGATTTCTAGAGTTGAAAGTAATGTAAATGTATATATGCTGGAAGTGGGGAGTTAAAGCAGACTTGGACTGGATTTGGCTGATTCACTGTTCAAAGAAGAAGGAATGAGATGGGGCTGGTGGGGTTAGATGGTGCCTGGTATGAGATCCGCTGACAAATCTAAATCCTCCTTCCTCCATCACCACCTCAGCAGCAGAACCATCTCACTCTCTTCCATCATCACCTCAGCATCAGAACCATCTCACTCTCCTCTATCACCACCTCAGCAGCAGAACCATCTCACTCTCCTTCATCACCACCTCAGCAGCAGAACCATCTCACTCTCCTCCATCACCACCTCAGCAGCAGAACCATCTCACTCTCCTCCATCACCACCTCAACTGCAGAACCATCTCACTCTCCTCCATCACCACCTCAACTGCAGAACCATCTCACTCTCCTCCATCACCACCTCAGAATAATCTTACTCTCCTACATCACCACCTCAGCAGCAGAGCCTTCTCACTCTATTCCATTACCACCTCAACTGCAGAACCATCTCACTCTCCTCCATCACCACCTCAACTGCAGAACCATCTCACTCTCCTCCATCACCACCTTGCAAGCAGAACCATCTCACTCCATATCACCACCTCTGCCTAAAAACCATCTCACTCTCCTCCATCACCACCTCAGCAGCAGAACCATCCTGCTCTATTCCATCCTCCTCCATCACCACCATAAAATATTGCATCCTAAAAGGCACTGAATAGGCAACCCACGATTTCTAATACAAACATTGCAGATTGGCCCCAGACCTTGACAAAAGCCAGACGCGTTGTTGAGATTTCCACAAAAAAGGCCAAAAAGACATAAGGGAGATGGTGAGAACAGAGGGACAAGTAAGAGGAGACGCGCGCAGACAAAAAAAGGTGTGGGAATGGGTCGGAGGAGAGAGAGGAGGGGCTGGAGGTGTGGACAGGAGCGCACAAAGAGAAGAAAAGACAAGAAGAAAGACAAGAGGGACAATGTGATTTCAATGAGGCAGACACTGAGGCTCTTTTCGGATCAGGTAAAAATGTTTGGAGAAATACTTGTCAGGCTATTACTATTATGAGCATCTGGCAACCAACAGTAAGTCAGTAGTTTTGGTTTAATCATAGTGGAAGTATATCTTATTAAGACCTGGTTGAGGTTAAGTCTTGGTTTAGTTCCCATTTAGACCTGGTTTAATCCTGGTTTAAAACTGGATTATACATTTTTAGCCTGGTTGTGGTTAAATCCTGGTTTAGTCCCCATTTTGTTAATCCCTAGTTTAAACCTAATGTACACTTATGTACAAGGTTGGATAGTTTAGTATTGGTTCAGTCCTAGTTTAGTTTAGGACCCCACAGTTAAAAGTGTCAGCCCTACAACTAACTGGCCACTCTTCAGACTGTATCCCACCTAAAGCCCACAGTTATAGGCAACCACTAACGTAATAATTAGTAAGATTAACATTACAGACAGCAGTAGACATTTTTTCAACCCAAATTTCCAATGCATTTTCCCGGTATCACTGCATCATAAGTGACTGCCATTACTTAGAGCCAACATGGAGCCATGACGGAGCCATGACGGGGCCTGACAGTGCAGCACCTATAATCTTCTGCCCTGTTTCATGTCGACTGATGGGCCCCCGGGGCTGAGCCGAACCTACTGATTTAGAATGGAGGGGCCCCTTTAGTGGGACAGATGACAGGCTGACATTGATTGTTGACAGAGTTCGCAGGGTCAACGCGTTAGGGGCCGCCGAGTCGTGTGCCTGAGTAATGACAGGTGTCGGGACTATAGTGCCCCTTTAACCTTCTCGAGTGAACGTTTATGACAAAGTGTGAAAATATGCTGGGCACAAAACGGCCCCTAAGTGCACTACTTTGATGGATTCTACTGTAGTGTCTGTGTGTAAGCTATAGTACACAGTGTTGGCCCATGACTGACCTTTGCTGGCATCATATTTCCACCATTTCTATTTAGGCTGTATCTTGCAATAATAAACAAAGCAAGGATGCCAACAGCAACTTTCTTGGTAAGGATCATGAGTCAATCTAATGGAAATGTATAATGATGACAATGACAACAAGAAGCTATTATCTGCAAGTCTGCACAATGCATATCCTGTCAACAATAAACACTAACTTTATGTTTTGTTCTTATATTGTGCACCCGCAGAATGAAGGTGAAATGCACGTTGTTATATTGTTGAAGTTTGTAAGTTAAAGAGTCCACCAATGACATTACAAAAGTTGCCCACATTGATCAAGTGTGTGCCAGTGCTGCTGTCTGCTTTTCCAAACTGGTGCATGACAGTTATACTATATGACTATATCACTAAGCATCTCATAACCCCCTCTTTGTCTCTAATCAATAGAGCCTTTAACCTGAGCGCTGCAGTGACAGACAGAATGGACTTCAGTGATGAATGTTCACGTGTATGTGGAAACAGTGACTGTATGTTCACTTGTCTTACCTTTGGCTCCGTACGTCTGCTTGTACAACTTCTCGTTCGCGCACACGCCTCGTCCGTGCAGCAGCGCGTGCAGGGGCTTCTCCTCTCCGTTCTTGGGCAGACAGCGGAGCCCGCGCGTGCACGGGCCGGTGTACACGCCGCACGCCTGGCCCTCCGAGAGCGCGCACGTCAGGCAGCAGCCGCAGCCGGGCTCCTTGACCAGCTGGCAGCCCACAGGAACGGGCGGACACAGGGACAGCGCTTTCTGATCGCACGGCTCGCAGGGCACGTACGACGCACTGCATACGGCCGCAAGCAGCAACACGCACACGCACAGCAGCATTGTAGGAGGAATCACAATCGTATCCTTTCGTTGCAGCGCGCGTAACAAGAAAAGTGCGTCTTGAAATCAGTCAAATTCAATCCTTGGTGATGCGTAACGTAAATGACTCCGATTCCAATCCTTTGCAGCGCGTAACGTAAGAAAAAGTGCGTATTTAGTAGCGCTTCAACACAATCCTTCACGTCCTTTTGAGTCCGCACATCAGGCGCGCATTGGCAGCATCCACAGGTGTCACATCGATGGTAGCGGCGGCTCTGTCTCTATGCTTCAGCGTATCCTCCCTCAGTGATGTCCGCGCGTAAAACCAGGTCCGGCCGTGGCTCTGTGCGCGTCTGGAGCGGAGTGAAACGCAGCGTGGCTTTTAGCTCGCCTTTAAAAAAAAAAGATAGTGCCAGAGGGGCAGCCCGGAACGCTGGATCTGGAGAGGCAATGAGGGAGGGGGGAGGAGGAGGGGGGAGGCGGGTGCTGGCATGCCTCCAGAGCCGCAGGTCTGACACACACGCGCTCATCTACCTCACCGTAGGATTTACACTGGGTTTAGGGCAACTTTAGACTGTTTAGGTTTTAGTTTAGAGATGGACTGTTCATAGATTAATGATTAAATGGTTAGATGTCTTTAGTTTTTGTTTAGTGCAGTTCAGTTCAGTTGTAGTTATACATGTAATTATATTCATACAAACATGTTTCCCTGTACAATGACATTCTTACTTTGCTCCCCACACTGGATGACAAAAGTATAAAATCTAAGTATAACATAGACTAGGTAAATGATAGAAATTCAAATTAAGCATGCAAATAAAATAAAATAAAATGCTTTTAGACAACAACTGTAGTTTGTGGTTTGGTTTAGCCCTGTTCTGACTTCAACCCATTTGGGACTTACATATGTCCAAGTTCTTGATTACATAATAGGCTTATCTTAGCTTAAAAAATCTTAAAAAAGGGTGGCTTGCCCTCTCCAGGTTGGAGGAGAGTCCCTGCCTCAAGTGGAGGAGTTCAAGTATCTTGGGGTCTTGTTCACGAGTGCGGGAAGGATGGAGCGTGAGATTGACAGGCG
>JAVQKG010026915.1:0-19389 GCA_036025885.1 Hypseleotris bucephala
ACAAAAGTCAAATAGACCCTTCCCATATTTGTCATGGTTTGGGGGCGGGGCCTCTTAATTGCTCGTTAACAATATAAAAACCCTTAGACATCACAGAGTCGCAGTTAGTGCCAAAACATTGTATATGGGAAATTAGTCTTGTCTTGGCGTCGGTATGCACTCTCCGAGTGCTTTCTTGTTCAAGTCTTTAATTGTTGTTTTTTTCCAGGTAATGGATGCTAAAAGGGCCATTACATGAATCGTAGAAGAAGAGATAGATGAATGACTGTGAATCGCTGCATCACGAGCAGCAGCTTATACAGACTTGTTCTGTTTTATCAACCTTTAAAAGGACTTGAATCCTGCATCTGCTTTCCTCAAGAGGCCACATACTGTACTGCTCCACCTGAGACTGTATCAGGAAGTGACCTTTGAACGTTGACCAGTGCTTCTGGCTCAATACAAGGCTGTTCTTGCGGAGGATGGTATGAAATAACATCCCTCTGAAACTAATCATACAAATTATTTTTACGTAACTGTAAACTGTGAAGCAAGATGGCAGCCTCTTCTCTCTGACCTTCACTTTGTCAGCTGCCACCAGCAGAAACTGGACCCCGCAGATGGATTTGCCAAATGTTATCCTTGCGTCACTCACGATTCATCCATTTGCATGAATGAACTGGTCAATGGATTCAGTAGTGAGCAAAACTCAAATCAAGAATAAGAGCTTGTATTAAAAATTTTCTAAGCTGTGAATTATGAACTTGATGACCCAGAGTCAATAAAGTTATCAAATGACTTTGAGGCATCAATGTTTAAATCAAATTTGCCAAACATTTATTTTGTAAATAAGAATCGTCCCAGTGCCCCATACCTGAGCCTCTGTGCCATATATCTCTCTGCCTCTTGAATGCCATCTACCTGTGTTCCCGACCAGCACCTCCTCCATAGACGTCTGGATGTTTGTTTTGCTTTCGCTGCCATCTTTATTCTTCTGTTGAGATATGAACTGTGAATCTGTGTTACATGGCCATTTGAAATAAAGCCTGTATGTCTCACTTGCTGTGAACTTGAGAGATGAAATAAGATGATTTTCCAGAATCAAAATATTTTATAATAAATAGCAGGCATTTTTACTGCATATTGTTGTTTTATATCCCATTGTATTGTTTACATCTTAATTCTCAGTTCTGTATGAGTCTAATCTAATGTGACATGGCTGTCCAAACACAAGCAAAGAGACAGCAGTGTGTGTTTATGCCTTATCTGGTTTATTTTTGTTGCTTATACAGTAAACAGCTCATTGTTGAAACAAAGCACTTGGGAAAATAACTTCATATGTTTTCAAGAATAGAAACGCTGTTAACTGCAAGACTTACCAACATGTAACATTAGCCCTGCCTGTATAAGAAAAATGAGAAATTGTTCAAAGGTTTTGTAAATTTAATTTATGAAATTAAGAATTGTCAAGAAAAGAAGAAAGGGACTTTTGTACGTCTATGACTTCCTCATTCACTGTACCCATGCCACTGTTGAGTCACAATAAAATATCATGATTCCCACTTTGTTTTTTTCCATTACCTGCTGTCATTTTTGATTACATACATTTTGTTTTTAAACCAGTAACTAGCCAACAGAGGTTGCTATTCCATCACAAAACCATCTGTAAACAAAACATTGGGAACTGAAAAAGCCACTTTGAACACTGAAATTGGATACGGTCAGATGAATATCATTAATAAGTGCAATTGAAGGCATCACTAAAATAATCTGGTATCATTTGTTGGAAAACTGCAGTGAGGCCAATATCCCTTGTTATCTCACTTATGTTATACCAGCTACTGAAATATATTATAGGCATTCCACAACTTCCACACAAAAAAATTCAAAAATATATGTGACACAGACAAATCTAGCAATTAAAAAAAAAAAAAAAAATTAGCTCATGAAACGGCCTAGATGTTAAACAATTACTTTCATTAGTATGGTTGTGTGCACTATGATATATTCCTGTCCTATTGAGACCTATTGAGTTATAAGATTGTGCCATTTTACAGGGTTTACAATTTACAAATCACTTAAACAAAAGTTTGCAGGTCAGATCAGGTGACCATTACGGGAATGTCTTTCGTCACTGCCCATTATATTTATTTTTTCACAGCTCTGAGGTCCAAAAAGTTGAGATTTTTATCCACTCTGTCTTTTACTTCAATAATCTTGCATGTATCGACCAGGAGAGCAGTACAACACGTCTACCTGTGAGTGTTGCTGGCTCTGAAATAATCTTCTAATCACAGCTCGGAGTTCACATTTGGGCCAGTATTGATCGGCTGGTGTTTAGAAAGCGGAGCAGTGTTGTCCCTCTGGTCTCAGTCAGTCCTGATGAACAGCCATGCTTTCCCAAGTGATACGTTCGGCAGACAGTTTGCAATTCTGTCTTCTACAAATAATTTTGGGCCTATGCATACTCAGGTAAGAAATATATTATTCTTGATACTAACAACACATCACAATCAGAAACAGTGGAGTATATGGGTTTGATGTTGGCCTTATTTTACAAAACAGACCTCGACAGCTTGTGGTCCTGAATATTCTCCTGATATTAATATTGATTTATTTGCAGCACTATTTCAGCCACAAAAACAGGGCATGTGAGTGTCCGCCAAGCGCCATACAGCGATGTTGTCCAGCCAATAGACTGTGTTGTATCTGAGTGGAGCCAGTGGTCGCGCTGTGATATCTGTCAGAAAAAGAAAGTGAGTGTAAAGATAATTTTGATTAGTTTATACATAATTCAATTCAATTTCTTTGCTATGTGTTTATGACAAACTAAACAATTCATAAATGATCCATGAAGTTACGCCTACTGCGCAAATGTTTATTGCTACAATATTTCAAAGTAGCAATGCTTTTAAAATGATTAATCTTAATTTAACCTTCATCACAAAATGAATAGTGAACAAGAAATGGTTCATTCTTGTGTGGTGCTGTGTGACCATTTGGATTCAGAATTTTAAGAATATCTGACCATTATCACATAAACCAACTGCCTTAGCTTCCAGTTATTAGTTACTTACTGTATCTTCTGGTTTCCACAAGCCTGATCTCAGCATCACAGAGTCTGTCTGACAAGAGAAAGAGAGATGTAAACAGCCTACAAAAGTATGCTGAACTGACTTTCTTTCTGTGTTTGTTCATGAATGAGTCCTATGTTAGCCAATGACTTCAGTAATTCCTGTTTCCCTTTCCAAAATGACCATCCAGATCCACAAAAAACTCCACAACAGCGCACTGAGTATCCATCCACATAAATAATGCTCTTTAAGCCTGCAGTTGACCATTAAGGGGCACACTTTTGTTCTGAGCTGTTTTATTTGTTGATCTGGAGTGCTCCACTGGCAAAGGTCTCTGCTGATCTACTCCTACCTCCATCTCATCCACTTTACACTGAGTCAGATTAATAACCTTGACATGACAAAGTGAAAATAGGCCGCTAATCTGATTTCAGCTGTTAGGATTCCCCCGAGCGGCCTCTAAGCTCCTCAACTGCCTTTATTGGCTATAGCAGCTGTATTTCTCTGACAGTTTTTATGTTTCTCTCCCTCTGCAGTACCGTTTCACCAAACTCACCCAGCCGTCTCAGTTCGGAGGAGAGCCATGCAATTTTCATGACAGAGAGGAGGAGGCCTGCACTGTTTCCGCACGCTACACATGTAACAATGTCCCAGTTTGTGAGGGCTTTCTGTGCGCCGAAACAGGTACGTCTTTGATTAATCAGGACAGCATAAGCCTGTAATTGAACTTAAAGGGCCCCTATTATACTAACTCAACTTTTCTGATCTTTCTACCTGTGTTTTCTTGTTGTAAACATACCCAAAGTTGTATGTTTCAATAGTACATTTAATGCTAATCTTGAATCTGAGGTGCTGACTTTCTCTTGAGCTGAAAAGAAGCCCTTAGCAACATGCACTTAATTTGAGCTTTTTCATTTCACAAAAAGATTCACATTGTTATTGAATATTGCAAGTTGTATAATTTAACAGTCAGTATAGTATAGATGTGGACAAAATAAATTCAAACATTTACAAAGGATAAATAAAATGAGCTCCTTTAAAGTGGTGTTGCTTATTTTCATCTTCAGGTCGGTGTGTACCACGAACGCTGCAGTGCAATGGGGAGGATGACTGTGGGGACAACTCAGATGAAGTGGGCTGTAGACGGGACATGCACCCCTGTAGGGAGTATGCTGAGGAGTACTGGGGCATTGAAAACCTCGCCAAAGGGTCTGTTTATCACAATTATTTAGACATAGTGTGTAAACATGAGGTGTGCCATAGACAACTGGAGCTCACTGTTGCGTGTTTGTTTGCTAGAATCAACGTCTTGAACAGCAAACTGGAGGGAGTGGTGCTGGATAACAGATACTACGCTGGCAGCTGCCTACCACATTACATCCAGGACAATAGATTCAGGAAGCCTTATAACCTCCAACAATATACTCTTCAGGTAAATTCACTTCTGTGACGCAACTGGGGAAAATTAAAACATTGTCTAGTAAAATGCTACATGTTGTATGGATAATGCAACACCAAGGTGAA
This sequence comes from Hypseleotris bucephala, assembly GCA_036025885.1. Classification (NCBI taxonomy): domain Eukaryota; kingdom Metazoa; phylum Chordata; class Actinopteri; order Gobiiformes; family Eleotridae; genus Hypseleotris; species Hypseleotris bucephala. The sequence goes on from JAVQKG010026915.1 coordinate 4,578, forward strand.
TAAAAAACCCAATTAAATATATTTAAAAACATTTAGGGAAGAAGATTTATTTTAATGTATCATATTTTTTCAACCACGTACTTCCAAAATGCCAAACTGTAGTATAATAAAGTCTGTGTATTGATATGTAAACCTAATGACACGTTATGTCTTGTTTTCTCTGTAGACAAAAGGCTCTTATGACTTCAATTTAAAATCTTTTGAGTCATACTCCATGTTCTTGGACTACAGTATGAAAAGTCATACATCCCAAACATCTTTTTCTTTTGGATTTTCCCTTCCTGGTATTGCGGAATTTGGATTCAACTATGCTGATTCCAAATATTCCAAGTCAGTGAGGAAGTTTCGTCGTGCAAGTAGTAAAGTAAGGCCTTGTGGTCGTTCCAACTTTAAATGTACAATTCACCAAAGACTGCTATTACAGTATGTATGTTCTTTCTGTTTGTGCAGACTAATAGCTTTGTCCAAGCTAAATCTGAGCTGGAGCTGGCCCAGTACATCCTAAAGTCCAATGACCTGATGCTTCACCCGGAGTTTCTGCAGCGCCTGCGCTCCCTGCCTCAGGCCTATGTTTATGGAGAGTACAGGCAAATATATAGAGACTATGGCACACACTACGTCACTGAAGCAGCTCTGGGGGGAACCTACGAACACACTATAATAATAGACAAAGAAAAGCTGGAGAAAACAGGTGGATGGAATCAAAGTATGTTTGAATAGATGTTTAAAAGATCTAACATTTGATCTAATTTTGTAGATTACACTTTGGATGACTACAAGAACTGTGTGCAGGTTGGCCTTAGAGTGGGTGCCAACATAAAAGGTGTTTATGTGACTGGAGGTTTGGAAGGGGGAGGCTGTGATGGACTCCTGAATGAGATGGGAGGTAAAAACTGGTCCAAGCATTCATAATACAGTATGTGATCAGAATAAAGTGGAATAACTCTTCGGACTGTTTAGAGGACACAGTTAAGGGGCGCATGGTGGAGGACTTTGTAGCTGTGGTAAAAGGAGGAAGCAGTGAGTCTGTTACTTCACTCGTGTCTAAAAAACTGCCCACTCCAAATCTCACGAGGCTCTGGGGTGACGGGGTTCGCTTTAACCCAGACTTTATCCGCAGGACAGTAAGTTTGTCTCTCCCTTTTCACAAATCTACCCCTTCACAATGATTTGACCAAACTGTGGCCAGTCCTAGTTAAAAGCAGTATTCGTAAACATTTCAAACTCAAAGTACAGAAAATTAAATCAACTAAACAGAAACTGTGCCAAATAAAACTTGCTGCAATGAATTTGAATAGGCTGTGTGAGATTCATGCTCTCTCGTGTGACTGTACACAGACTCGGCCGCTGTATGAGCTAGTGACCGGCAGAGACTTCACTCAGAGCGATGTCCTGAAAAGAAACCTTAAAAGGGCTTTGTCTGAGTATCTCACTGAAGCCAGTCCATGTAGATGTGCTCCATGCCGCAACAATGGAATAGCTGTTCTTAAAGGTACAACAGATGATATAAAGGTCTATTGCTGTTTTGTGATAATAAACTTCTAAAACAAAGTAACAAACAAGCTTTTTAAAAGGGGCTCGATGTGAGTGTATTTGCCCAAATGCATACCGTGGAAGGGGCTGCGAGATCACACAGCGACCAACAAGTTAGCACCTCAGAATATGGATTTTTTTTCTCATTTCATTTTTTTTTTTACATTCTAACTTTATTTATTATGTCAGATCTAGCCATTGAGGGCAGTTGGAGCTGCTGGGGCTCATGGTCAGAGTGCAGCGGAGGAAGAATGAGCAGAAGTCGTCAGTGCAACAACCCAGCACCAAGCAATGGAGGTGCAACCTGCAGAGGACTGCAACAAGAGTCCACTGAATGTTTTTAATCAATAAAGTGACAAACAGCATACTCCTGTGTTGGATCTGACTTGATTGACAGCTGCTTAATCTTATCTGTGAAAGTGATCAATATTTACCCATTAAAGAGGAACAATGCAATTTTGCTGCATTTGTTTTTCCTTGAGCCTATATTAGAGTTTTAGAGAAAAGCATGGTCTTAATACACAAAAAAGCATGCAAAGGATATAACAATGTAATGATACTTAAGGTAAAGTGTTTTAAAGCCTCCTTTTAAAAATCAAAGTTTGTTGTATGCACTTTGTAGTTTTTTCTTGTGTCAGACCAAAAATAAAAATGACCAGTGGTTTTATCTGCACACTGCATTTATACACATTGACATTGAGTATTGAGATGGAAGCATTTTCTTCATTGAACTGAATCTCACTTTAACACATCTGAGTCTGGGAGGAGGAGCCAAGACAAGGTGCTCCGCCTTCGCTTGGTACCGGATTATTGCAGTTTCTGGAGCGGGTTTTTCTGCCTGACGCACAAGGTGTCCATGGACCCCAGCAGGACCATGCCCCATCAGTCCTCCTATCTGTGCACAAGAAACAAAATATAAGGCTTTCAAACTTATCACACACACACACACAAAAAAAACTTAAAAAAAAACAATAGTTAGCTTTCCAAGTAGGCCAAGTAGGCCCTATTGTGTTACATCTTACCAGGCCGTTCTGTCTTTTCACAGGCCTCTCCTTCATAGCCAGACCGGCATTCACATCTACAAGAGGTTCCAGACAGGATGGGGACTCCTCTGTGCAGGCAGGGGGCACAGCGACAGGGATCAAACTCCTGCAGGTACTCATCAAAGCCTCTCTGAAGGTTGGCCAGCCTAGAACCCACATGGTCCACGGATGTACTTCGACGAATCAGCTCAAAAATGGGCATAACCTAAAGAAAATGCTTAAAATAAACCCTTTTGTATGATTTTAATAATTATTATTTTACTTAAGTCCTTCCTCTGGCCTCTGTAGAAACATTAAGTCACCACTTGACCAATAGTAGTCACGTTTCTGAGGTAGTCCACACACACTATAATTTTTATAGGCCAAGGAACTACAGCAAAATAATCATTCTGACAGAGTACATACTTAACATCATAGAACAGAGTTATTTCTAAGCCTTTTTGTTTAATGTTTACTGTATTTTATCACCTCATAGTCAATAAGAACTGGGTGGTATTTGAGGGAAGCCCCCCACTTTCTGTATGTTTCAGGATCCTTGATGACATGAACACCACCAGCTGTAACTGTAATCCCGCCCTTGATAAGTGAAAAAACATCCTTAATGTCCACTTTATGGCCATCTCTCTCTAGAACATAAACAATTATCACAATTAAAAACTGTTCTCAGAATTTTGTTAGATCTCTGCGCAGACAAATCTTACCTCTATCACCTCCTCCTGTCCTACCACATGTTTTAGTTCCTACTTTGAGACCCAGTTCTCCGGCTCCTTTTAACGGAGCGGCTACCCCAATGGAGGCTCCTAAGCAACCTCCGATCAAATGACTGGTGAGAACTGTTACCCACAAAAGGAAAAGGTAATGGCAGACAGAACCATAGATGCTCAGTATTTCAAGTCAATGTTGCCATACCTGATGATGCAGTGGTTGTTTTGTCCACCACCACAATATATTCCAGGGTTCCGCCCATTGTCCCTTGTGTGACAAAGTGTGTGCCATATGTATTTATAAAGCGTGAATACATCCCATAATCGTAGTTCTCCGGGAGGGCCATCAGGTCTAGTAAAAAATCTTCATGGAGCATTAGCTTGTCGCTTCTAATTGAGAAAAGGGCAGTCTGGACTTTTGAAAAAAGACGGACAAATCCAGCATCCTAAAACAAAACATGTATATCAATCAACATGCATATTATACTGTGCATCACTGTTAAAAAAACAAATAAAAAGGGTTTATTTCAAGAGATAGGCCTGAACTCTTTGTATGACAATATATTTATAGTCCCCAAAAGGTTCTAATTATTGCAAGTTATATTATCATTATTATTATTTTATGTGTTCATAGTTTAGTGTAGCTCTACTGTCAGACCTCGATGTTAAATATATGCATGTATTTGACTGTTATTAATTCAGATGTCTCATGTTTAATTTACCTGACTTCTGTAACTTGTTACGTTTTTCATAAACTGAGTTTCTACACTTGCAGACAGGCCAACTTCCACATACTGGACCCCCACAGAGATGCCAAAATTAGCAGAAACATCAGTTTTCCTTGCTCTGAGCAGGCTGGCCATATCCTCATAGTACTCATCGGTGCCTTCTGATGCCGCCTCAGCCTGTAACAAGTTTAGACAAAATTCATATCTGAGAAGAACTTGATTGACAACTAACCAATAATATATTTCCATACCACAAATTGATAGGTATGATAGTTGTAAGGTTTCCTGAAGTTTTTCTGTGCAGTATTGTAACCCAGGTTCTCACAAAAGGCATCATAAGAGAATTTCTTCCATTCACCATTGTAGACATATTCACATGATTCGCCATAGTAGTTTGGATCAAGAACTGGATGCATGAATTCCCCTGTTATGATGTTAAGACTAAAAACAGCAAAAACAAAACAAACGGCTTGAAGCTCAGGCCTATGATTACATTAACTAGTTTCACCCCGTGTCTGGGTCTGTCTTCTGTATATTTCGGTTTCCCCTACCACCGAAAAGATGCTGGTCAGGTTGGTCCACTATGGCGGTGCACTAATAATTGCAGTGGAGCAGACAATAAAGGCAATGTATATGTTTATCAAATTCTGAATAATAATTTTGTTTACTAATATATTAGAGAGGTGTGCATGTGTTATCATTTTATGTTGGTAATACATTATGTGAAAAGTGGATTAAGACGTTAGTAATAGTATAGACATGAGTATTACCCTTGAATGCCATCTTTTGCTCCAGGAATAGGCAGTAAAGATGAACAATAGCCTTCTCTTGGATTGGTTTCTGTACAGTTATCTTCATCAGACCAGTCATCACAGTCTTGCACATCGTTGCAGCGAAGAGACTGGCTGATACACCGGCCTACAAAATTAAACCAAAAAGTTATAGGAGAATAATCTATGCACACAAAAAGGCAACTATAATTACTCATGAGAATTGCCTGTGCTGTTGCATGTAAATTTCTCTCCACAGTAATCTTCCACCATGCATATTTCTTTTGTTTCTGGACATCCCTGGTTTTCCCACAATGTCTCAATGCACTGACTGCCACCAAACTGCGAGGGGTTCTCCAATTGCCTAGAGCGAATCTAACACAAAGATTCAAATTATAGTCAACACAAGTATTTTAACTGTCATGAATTTTGACAGAAAAGTAATTATTTTTTGAGAATATAATAAAACTTCAACCTACTTGTTTGTCTACGCAGGGAGTACATGGACTCCAAGATGACCATCTCCCCAGCTTGCAATCTATGGGTACTGGTATGTTTACATCTCTAGCTCTTCTTGTGAAAGCCCTGTTAAACACAAAACAAACTCTGATTTTTACAGCTAAAAATAACTTGGAATTTGCATAATATAATAAAATCATACCACCTGTCATCAGCTGAGTTCCATTGAGTCTTGAAAACACTGAAAAGCATAAACAGAATGCATAAACTCGGGAGTAAACGAATAAATATTCCCATCATGAACTGCTGGTCGAGTAAAAGCCTACATCGCACCAGAGCAGCAGCCTACCCCTGTGTGTTTAGTGACTAATGCAATCTCGATCGATCACGTGAATGATTGATAAAAAAGTAAATATGCTCTTACAGGAATTTAGTCTGACCCTAATCTTGACACAAAAACGGATTTTCCAGATAGTTTGTAAACAGTGGCTACTTCTACTGTGAATGAAGAAGTATACCTGCAGATTCACACCAGCTGATATATGAACGCGCACGCTCTCCGTGTTGGTTACGTGCACATGCCCGTGATTGATGGCGGCGGCTTCAACTCGTCTTTATCTCACTTCCAAGTCCTCATCGACCATAAACACAAGGTTAATGTAGTTTATGAATGCGAACAACAATTGCCAACTCTTTTTCGAGTTATGAAAGCTGACTTTATGTCGTAGGCCTACAGTGATGAACCAAACGAGGGACAATGGAGGAGGTAAACGTAAAACATGCACTGATACTTTTTTAATTAGCTTAAAATCAGACCATCATTGTACACTGTGCTAGCAAAGTCTTTTAGTGTTTCACGTTTCAGTGTGCAGAGAATATTTAAAAAATCTACATACATACGTTTTACTTCAGTGATTATCTTCTTTAAAGGAGCAGCTAAAATCTAAACAATGTGTCGACTGGTGTTTCCTTTGTGCATCTTTTCTATCTCTGTGCTTTGTCTCCCTCTACAGTCTCTTCAACACAAACCTTTTAATGGTAAATACATTTTCTCACAGGCTTATGTTTGTTCACTTGTGGTTCTTTCCAGGAGGCATCAATCAACTTCAAAGCGTTGAGAGCTAAGTTTCAGGAGGAGGCTCTCATGGCGGAGTCCAGAGCCAGTCGACCAACTGTAGCTGGAAAACCCAAGCACATTCCTCCTCCAGGAGGCCACTGCAGCTCAGTGGTCAACAGTCTTCACATCGCTGTAGAGAACAAGACGGTCCCAAGGGTCTTCTTTAGAGACGCACTGAGGACATCGGGAGGAAAGAGACCAATATCTTTTCCTCCACAGACACAGAAGTCTCCTCCTCATAACATTCCTAATGGTGACGTCCCATCAAGGCAGTCCCTCAAAGATAGACACATGGCTTTGGTTTTCCCAATCTTACCTAAAGAACCAAAGCCAGATCAAACATCCAAAAAGGAAGCAAAATTGGAAGTAGAACAGTTAAAAGAATGTTTGCTGCAGACTAAAACCAAGAAAAAAGGTTTGCTTCTCCCTTTCAAGTCATCTAAAATGGCAAAGGCAAGTTCAGAGAATGGAGAGGAGCCTACATATGCTGATTTAACTAGCAGACCATCTAGTGCACCTGGAGAGTTGCCCTCAATAGAAAAACACATCTCAGATGACAGGGCTTCACTCCAGGGCAGTGAAAAAACAAGTGAATGCACTCTCTCGAGCCCCGATATCGCAATAACCCCACCTTCTACTGAGACACATGGTGACTCAGAAAACCGAGTATTTAGCACTTTGGAAAAGGCCAAGAAGAAGTTCTCCCGTCGTCAGGTGGTATTGTCCACTAAACCAAAGAGTACCTCTCCAGACAGAGCCTCTAAAGGCAAACCACAAGTATCGCCCCAAAAATCTACCCTAAGCATCGCTCTAGACCCTCCACCTGTACCACCACCGATAAACTTCCCCAATCTCGCTTACATCTCTGCCAGACCTTTCTTTAAAGGCACTTCTACTTTCATAAGTTCAGTTTTTGTTTTTACTTATATATATGTATTCTTTTTCAATGCACTCTGATCTGACAGGTATGCTTTTATTGTTGTTATTTCCAGAGTCTCCATTAGATAAGCACTTTGGCAGAGATAGAGCTAGTCGCCCCTTTGCCAGGATAGGTGAACCCCATCCTCCATCTCCTCCAAAGAAGCCTTTACCTGATGATAGGGCTCTGGGACCACTGCCAATAAAGCCGCCCAGACCCCCAGTAGTCGATCTCACTTATTACATATCTCGTAAAGTACAAGGTTGGTCAGATCATGTCACTGTTTATAAATCTCAGAGCCTGAAAACTGTATTTTATGTCTGAAACATTTTCGAGCTACATAAACAATTTGTGATATTGCTATTGGAGACTTGTATGATTCATAATCTCCAAATAGCTCATTTAGAGCTATTTTGATTAATTATTGGATATAGAAAAATAAGTAAAAAATATCTGGAGGAAAAATCATTCAGATTAAATCTTAAACTGGCTCTAATTTTAAAACTAACAGATAATTAAAAGAAAATTACTAAAACGGGTAATGAACAGTTTACAGGTGGAAGACAATATTTTTTTTGTATTTGCTTTTTAAGATGCATTGTGATTGTGATCTGTGATATTGTGAAGTTTACTATTATATTCTCTTTGCCTAGATGGCTCACGAGGGCTGAACCATGCAGCAGCTCAAGAACCAGCGACTGAAAGTGCATCTGTAATCCCTGTACTAGACGCTCCAGAATTCCCAGACTTTGAAACTTCTGAGATTGAAACCACAGAGAATGGAGCTGTGGATATTGCTGCTTTAGACCTGGAGGCTTCAGACTTGATCAACTCTGACTTGCCTGAACCCGATATCACTGGCCCTTCAGACTTTGTAAAGCCGCAGTCTGATTGGTCTATGTGTGATCATACAAAGAGCTCTGAACAGAAGGGTAATCCAAACATAATACTGCTCAATCCAGCTAGCTTCCCTGAACCAATAAACCATTGTGAGTTCCCAGAGCCCGCAGCAATAGAACAATGGAGTCAGAGTGAAGAGGCCACCATAGATCCATCATCTTATGCTGAAGATACTGATCTGGGAGGGGCGGACTGTCACTCCACCCCAGAAGATGCGCCCCAAGGTGACCACACAAGTAACTTTGAATATGGGTGAGTTTTGTATCAATTAATTTAACTTTTGTTCAACTGTGTAAATTGCTGTTTCCAATAGATGTGGTTTTGTTTCACTATCAATTTCTTTTTTTTTTAATAATTTTTGTCCCCAGCATTTATCAACAAGAAATTTACCATCAAGCTTGTGATAATGTGTATGAAGATGTGGAGAATATCAGCAAATTCACATTTAATCAGAACTCACGAAAACGAAAAGGACTTAAGAGTATGTTTCAACCTTAATAATACATAATTCTTTCATTTAACGTTTTTAATGTAAACTTTGTTCATATTCTTTTTTTCATAGATCCATACGCCGAAAACAACCATGTGGTAATTCCAATTTGACAAATGGCTGGCAGTAGTTTTAGTTAATTGCTACTAATATTTTGTCTTTTATTGTTTAGAAAGAGGAGTCTGGTCATAACATATGGCAGCGGAATCCAAGGTATGTCTGTTATTTCAAGATGTCTGCTCAGGAATTCTTCTCATTTTTATTTTGCCAAATGTTCAATGATTTTCTTGTAATCAAACTGCAGAGGTGGAGGAGACCATGTTTATTTATCTCACAGTCAAATCAACAGGTATGCAAGATCCACATATTTCAAACATTGTTTTTTCTTCTTGAAATAAATATAAAACTATTTTTCAGCAAGGAATGCCAAAGCCCAAACGCTGCTGACTTTAAAGAACAAAAGAAGAGGGAAAAGCAGAGACTTGAGAGAGAGAGGAAGGAGCAGAAAGAAAGAGAGAAGAAAGAAAATGAAATGAAGAAGAAATTCAAAGTGAGTTGTCCTTGAGTTCACAAATTTTTTATTTATTTAATTTATTGTCTTTAAATGTCCTCCTTAAACCACACATATTTTAACTGCTGCTATTTGTTATAAGGTAACTGGTGAGGAGGAGCCCATGTACCACGCTAGAGTGATGGTAGCGAGCAAGGTCCGCAAAAATGATCTGCCTGTAAAAAGTGGGGACACTGTCAGCATTATCCGCACCACCAACTGCCCCAAAGGGAAGTGGCTAGCCCGAGATGCTAACCACAAGTGTAAATTAAAATATGATAACATTTTGGTACAAGACCTGGTCAAAAGATGCATATTTTTATATTTTACAACTCTGCCTTGTTATTTCAGATGGCTATATTTCAGTCATGAATGTGGAGTTGAATATCAAAGAGATGCTGGAACTTGGCAAGAAGGCCCAGGCTGCAGGAAGAGGAGGCAACGTAGAGGCGGATACCATCAGTATTGGAAGCAGGTACACCAAGATACTTTACGACTAGTGGCCATTTAATTGTGGATATTGTACCCCCCAAAAATAAATGACTTATTAGTGCTTTTCTAGTTCTAGTAATTGTTCACATTCCTACCCATATAACTGCCACTCGCTGCATATTTTCACCTTTTCAAATAATTCTCTGGCATTACGTGATACTTTTCTCCCTTAATTCTTCTACAATGAATGTATCTAATAATGTGGCCTGTAAATGAACAAATATTTTTATTGATTTTTCTTTTTTTGTGTGTGTTTAAATTTACCATTATACACATCTCTCTTCTCTGTTTGCAGGTCCTCTAGCCATCCTGTACATACAAGCAGCTGTGAGTGTAAGAAAAGTGCTGTTAAGACTTTGATTCAATTCATTTGTTTATTCTCCTTTAAACTTCAGTAGGTCTTAAGTGGTTGTACTTAATCACATCCATGTCCACTGCATGTCTTAATATGATCGTAAATTTTAGTGTAAGAGGAGATCTTTAGCCTGCCTTGTATCTATCATCACTGTGTGCTCTGGGCTTAATCAAACGAATGTGTTTTTCCTCAGTCACAGACGATAGTGAGGAGTGGGCTTGTGAAGATGAAACCCTCTCACCCTCCAATGAGAGCCTGTAAGTCTTACAGCCTTATTTTTCTATAAGTGGTTAAGAAGCTTGCTTTATGATCAATGTTTATTCTCATCCTTTTACAACATTCAAAGACCATTTAAACTTTTCATCACGCCGCCCACATAAAAGATGCAATTAAGTAAATGTGACACACAGACTGTTGACATTTTCTTTCTCTTTTTTTCTATGCAGTAGTTTTCCACAACAGACCCCCTTACCAACCGAAATGTGTAAGTAAATTTTACATCCGCTGCTTTTGAAGTGAAAACATGAAAACAGCCTTCTGGGTTTCTTGCCTGTGGTTGTTTTAGGTTATGGTCGACATGGCAGACTCTAACAAGGCTTTGATCCTTAATTTTACAGTGCAGTTTTCTTACTTCCTCTTCTGTATCTTTGGCTTTACATAACTTTACTCAAGCTGGCGTCACCCCTTGTTTTTTTGCCTGTTTTTGCTGACAGTGTGTGGTCATGCTGGCGCCCAGCACACTCTGAGCGATGTAAACCTGGAGGAGCTGCACACTCAGTAAGTCTTCGCACACAGGTGTAAAGAGTACATACCTTGCTTTATTGCATTTTCACAATGTGTCAAGATGGTCACTGCGTACATAAGCATAAAAAGATTGACTGATTTATGTTGTATGCTTGATTTTGGCATATGTAGAACTATATAAATGTTTTATGCAATTTTGAAGGCAAGATTTTGGTAAATAGCTTTAAAATGGTATGTTTATAAAAATTGACAAAATGCAGAGTGAAAATAAGAAACACCTCAATCCAGTCCAGATACATGAGATATAAAAATACTTACTGTATTTTGTAAAATAACAACAAAGTTAATAAGTGGGGGTATCTTCATTGCATTTCTTCAAACTTCTTCTACTTTTGTACAATGTAAAAAATGACATTTTTTGTTATCTTTTAGGACAAGACACGAGGCTCTGCAGAAACTGGCCATTTTCTTTCAGCACAACAAAGAAGACCTCAGTGAGAATGGACTTGGACTCGCTCCAAAGTAAATTCTCTTTATCTATCAAGCCACACACATTAAAGGCTGTCTTAATTAAAGTAATGCTCTTATGTTTTCCCCTCACTTAGCATTGAGGCGCCTAGTAAGTGTTGCTTTTGTCATATCTCTATGTGGGTCACTCTCACTGATAAAGGTGAAGCTAAGATGAAAGCACAGCACTTTGAGGCTTCTAGAGTTCAATGCTTTTATGGAATGGAAAGTCACTTGTATAGAAGCGCTGATGACATGTTGTTAGACATACAACAGAGATGGTTAGTGATTTATTTAAACTCATCTTGTTTGGACTTGATTTTTGCAGGCTTATGTGATGTTGAGGAGCCACCATTGCCGTAAGTGTTTCCTTATCATTATCAGAAAGAAAAGATAGAAGATACAGAAGTCTTTGATCTCCATTAGTGTCTCCAGCTTATGTCCTTTTTAAATATCCACTATCTGGTCACATTATTAGGTACATCAAATGAGTCTATGTGTAGGAAGCATAAACAAATTATATAGCAGCATTTCAAAACATTTGGACACATACTGAAGCTGAGAATTGAAATGGAGAGAAAAGGTTATCCAGCTGACTTGACATGGACAAATCTGAGTATATTTAACTGCTCTGGATTTTCACTCATAGTAATTTATGTATTGTTAATGCAGAGTTTAGCCACAATGGTTTGAGATGATAGAAAGACAACAGTAACTCCAGCACCCAAAGACCACACTTACCCCCCTTACCCCACTTACTGATTCCACAATAATAGGCTTCTTTATAAAATAGCCAGTGTTGTGATACGTTTTCTATTTTTTTCTAAAAAATACAGTATTCAAATCCAAGTCTTCTGTTCTTTTGCAGGGAACAAGAGATTGACTTCACAGAAATGGAGCTTCTTCCTCCACCGCCTCTGTATGCAGACACCTCCTGACTTATTTGTGTGTCACTCACCAAGATGCGAATTTGTCAGTAACTGTGGACTTTGTTAAAATAGGAATCATGTTTGGGATATTCACATTTTGTTATCTTTGATCACATTTCTCCATCACGTATTGTAAATTAATTGTGCACATGAATAAATTGTTATGTTCAAAGGGCATTGGCATAAAGCTTGTTCACGTGGACCATGTTTCAATATTGTTAATAATAATATGATCTTGTGAGTTTTATGTAGCTGTAAACATCCAATAAATATCACGAATAAGACAGAGTCGTTTTCCATGTGGTATGAATTGAAGGAGGAGGGGCGGGAGGTGTGGCTTGGTGGAGGCTGCCTCAGGACCCTCGCAGCGCGGCAGGATGATCAGAAGTTTTGGAGAGGCTGAACGTTTAGTTGTAGAAAACCAAGCATTTTCACTGACTAACAAACGCTTTTGACTGCTCCTTTTTTGGAGTTATTTAGTTGTATAATAAAAGTAGTGTAGCGGAAAGGTCGTATTTTACTCGTCTGATTTTAATCACACTATTGGTTTTAAATGCAACGCTGTTTGATCTATGAGAAAACGATGGCCGAGACGAGGAACGGCGGGACTTCTCTGAACAATAACAATTGTAAGGACCACAGCAGGAGAAAGTTACTGGTCGGAGTGGACCTCTTCTGCCTGTTTTTAGGTAAGGATAAAATGCTTATTAACATGACTACTCCTATGTGCATGATAATTTATGCAGCATTGTTAACTTTATATTGTTTTCTGTCTTTCTTGCCACATGGGCGCGTTAATGTTTTGCGCAAGTGTCCCAAATTAATGATGTAGATTAATGGTTGTTTTATCAAATGAAATATCAAAACTGTGGTATACTAGTATTATTTTGTGCTCAGTGGTGATTTTAAGTGAAACTCAATTTGCATATTTAGGCCTATTGCCTGCGCTGTGATTGGTTGGAGTCCCACACAGAATTGTACCTGAATGCACCAATATTATGATCCATTCCACACGTTAGGGTAGTGTCTTAATTTGAGCTAGGCATTTATACTGCAAGGATGTAAATAACTTCTTGGCCTTTCTCAATTAGGTGATTGAAAACATTTTAGAAACAGGAAAACTTATGAATAGCCTCAAAGGGGATAGATTTCTTTTCTGTCAAGCCACACCTGTATGCCTATTTTAACGGGTTCTATTTCCCAGAGAGCCTTGCATTCCTAAGCAGCAGGAATTCTCTTGATGTGAACATCTGGTTGAATATATTTGTGCTGTGGTGTAATTATGGGGAGTACTGGTGAAAAGGTCATAGTCATGTGCACTGATCTTCTACAGCTGTGGACACATGGGTTAGGTTGATGATTTCAATAAAACAGAATTGCTTTTGACAGCAATCAGGCATGTTGGTTAAAACACATCCCTACTTTCACTTATTTCTTTGCACTGGTAGGAGCCTTATACACTGATGTCTACTTATCAGGTAGACACTGGACCTAATATATCCACCCCCAGTGAGGTCTACTCCAAGTTTTGGCGTCTAATATATTAATCTGTTGGTTAATCCTCTGTTGTTCTGAGCTTATGTTACATTTCTATTACCTTAATCGAGTCTCTGGCCTCTTGCATCAACACACTTGCCCACAGAAATGCATCACTAATCATTCTCTGTAAACCCCCACAAGTCTTAAATAATCATAATGGTCTATCTAGCCCCAACCACACCATGTCACTTAAAGGTTTAGTGTGTAAGTAAAAAAAAAAAAAAGGATATCAGACCATGTTCTATGAAGTAAATTAGGTAGTCTGTCATTTTCCTCCTCTAATCCCTCCCCTGGCCTCTATAGCAACATCAAATCAGACTTTGTGAGGTATCACTTTGACCAATGAGTATTTTTACTTTAGTCCCTTCTACAGATGAGAGACAACCTACTTTACATGGTTTACAGGTAAAGGGGTCTGCCTAATAAAGTGGCCAGTGTGTGTGAAAGCTTTTTTCCTTACAAACAGTAAACATTTGAGTTCTATCAGCATGGGGAAATTGTATATCAACTTTCCATTCTGGATCATAAAATTTGTGGTTAACATCTTTGAAAGTTTTTTTTTTCTTTCCAGTCATTATCAGATGCCAGGGAATTGCTTTATGTGTACAACCTTTCCAAAGAGACGCTTGTCAACAAACCAGCAGTGTTTTTTCTGTGTATGTGGTTTAGAGGCACTGACCACAAGAGGAAATGGTGGGAGAGTTACTAGTAATCACCACCCCTCAGTTCTCACGCGCAGATTGCCTTTAAGTACTACAACTCTTGGGAATATAGGCTACCGCATACATACCCCGACTATTCCCAAATGTACATGAGCCATAATGCCTAATTCCCAGTAGAGGTTAGCTGCTTAAAGACACACATACACACACACATACAACTGACCAATAAAGTTTAGTCTGATAGTAGAAAAGAAAGAAAAAAAGTAGAAAGTAGTCTAGATTTGCGAGCCTTATTGTGGAACCCAATTTTAGCCCTTATCATTTTGAGCTGAACATTCAAACAACTAATGTATATATCCAATGTTATATGA
>JAVQKG010026966.1:0-13494 GCA_036025885.1 Hypseleotris bucephala
ATTCCTGGTGGATTTCAGTCCTTGATAAATAATGTTTCAACCAATCAGAGTGCTCCTGTACTGTGAAAGTACGTGATTGGTTGAAAACAAGTGTGCCTATGCTCTAAAACAACACAATGATTTCTGGTATGCTGTACTTTTGCTCAAATACAAAGTAAAGAAATATCAGATACTGCAGCTTCAACTAATCTAGATATTCCTTTTTTTCCATTGAAGACACTATGGAGAAGGACCCAGGTCAGCAGAGGGTCTAACATGAGATTGTACAGAGACAGACAGGCTATAGGAGCATACAGGTCATGAAGAGCCTTTGTACACATCAGGCTGGATTACTGTCATGTGGATAGTCAGGTTAAAGACACATTTAAAGGGCCAATGAACATCTGTATAGGGGTCCTTCAATAGTACGATACTGTTACTTTAAAATAAGATTACTCAAGAAAAGGTCAAAAGTATATGTATATATGTGTGTATATGTGCATTTGAACAGTGAGACGTGACAACTTTTAACTTTGATTGTATAATGTAAATAAATTCATGGTGCTGAGCGCTTCCTCCTATCCTTTCCCTCCTGTAGCCTCCTCTTTCACACTGTAATCTATAGGCCCTACTTTATTTATTGTTGTTTCAAAGGAACAGATGCAATAAATTTTGCCCATTACAGTCTTCATCCACTGAGAATGCATTTAAAAAAGAAACCCTAATAGTTATAAAATAATATGTATTAATATCAGAATCGAATCCAAGTGCACTGTATCGAGGATCGTATTGTGAGCTCTGTATCAAAAATCTTATAGAATCGCCATGTCCTAGATGATAACCAGGCCTAATTAAATGGCGGTGACAACAAGGCTTCTTTGGGTGTATTTGTTGACAATGCAGGAGCAGTCAGTAGCACATTGTAGTTTGCCTCGATTTATGACATTAAAATAGGGTCTGTCTGCTCTCAGCTCAACATTTTCGCATAATATTATATAGGACTTTAACTTTGAGCTACCGTTTGAGCTACTGTTTCTTATCCCACCCTCCATTCACAGTACTCCAAATCCTCCCCGCTGCACTTTTTGAAATTAAAATCTGAAGTTAGTACGAGTGAGTGAACGGGTTGATACTTTAAGAAAATCCCTGATGTGGAATGGAGTCCCTGTTTAATATATAGTGTTTTACAAGCGGCCTGTTGGCGGGATGTGCTGAGGTGGGTTTTGGAGAGCCTGCAGTAGATTTGTGGCCCGCAGGCTCTTTTGAAAAAGGCTGCTGATGCTAAAGTATGGCATAAACAACTGGTGCTAACAGAAGGCGCGGCACAGTGATTTGGCTTCATATTTACAACACGCTCCTCAATGCAAATGATGAGAGGTGGGCTCCAGGTAGACTCCAGACAGAAGGAGAACAGAGGAGATGAAGATCAGAACGATATTGTGAACTAATAAAGTATAAGCCACGGAAATAATGTTTATGTTATGTTGTTATGTATGTCAATGGTGTTCCACACGGGAAGTATTGTACGGGAATGCACCGATACTGATACCAGATTGGATATTGGTGCCGATCTAGGCCTATGAGCTGAATCGGTGGAGTGTTAAATGTGGCCGAACTGGAACCGATGTCATTTATTATACTTTTTCCTAATTATAAGCAGATAAATAAAGTGGCCAATGACATTATTACAAAAATGACAAAAGTTAGACATTTTAGGGTCATAGTTATATTATATTTTGGTTTAATATTTTTGATAAATCCATGCCTTTAGTTTTTGCATTAGTTTCGGTGGATATCAGGTATCGGTCGATGCACAAAGCCAGATATTGGGATCGGTATTGGTTCAGTAAAAGCTGGAATGGTGCATCTATAGTATTGTCCTATTTAATTTCACCTGATGAGGTGTGACGAGGTGAAATAGAAAATTGTGGTCTATGCAATAGTGATGTAATTCTAAGTTGGACAAGACACTAAATCTGCATTGTCTATAAATGAATATGGCCATGTGATTCGTGTTTGGTGGTGGTCAGAGGGGCCGTAGGCGCAAACTGGCAGCCACGTTTCCGTCAGTGGCAGCTGTGGCTACTTAAATAGTTTAGTTTGAGGTGAATGAATAATGTAATTGTAAACCTTCCTTCCCTCATTCCTCCTTTTTCCTCCTTTTGATTTTGCCCTTTGTCCAGTTGCCTTTCCTCTGACCTTCCTCCTTGTATTCCTCCCTCACCCCTCCACCCCTCTCTCTTTCTGCCTCTTGTTGAAGCACTCAGCCCAAACGTGTGCACTGTGGTTATGTTTGGATCAAGTGTGTCCCTCAGTGGGGGTCTGTACTCAGTGTGACGCAGCCCAGCTAAAGCCTCATCAGGGCAGAGTTATGAGAGACCACCCTCTGGCACCCGCTATAAAAGGTGTCATAATACTCCCATTCTGTTTACACATTACACATGCTAGGCTAGGCTAAATCAGAGCAGAGCCTTAATTGGCGTAGATAATTGTCATCTTATGAGTTGTAGTGGTATAAGCTAACAGCTGATGCGCATTAGCTGTGTTTAGAGGCAGGTGGAAGATGAGGGTTTTCAGTGTCCTCCGGTCTCCTCATCAACGCAAGACAAAGCACCCAAAAAACACTCAAATGGTGATTTACAATTGATGCTTCGGTTAAAGGGTTCAATGGAATTCAAGCATTGTTTAAAGCTCCAATATTCTGCAAAATGGACTTTTCTGAGCTTTTAACCATTTTTACCACATACACACAGATGTGAGTTGTTTCATTCAGGCATGTTTGAGGAATTAATTATGTTAGGCTATAGTCCTGTAAACAGACAGACCATGTAAGTGATGTCCAATTGGGGAAAACCAGTTTGTCGTTTGCCTGCCTGCTCCTGCACTGTCAACAAACAGAGAGAAGCCTTGTTGCCACCTCCATTGAACAACATATCTGGTTGGAGAAAATGTGTGTTTGGCTTTGAGGGTGTCAATGCTTTGTTTATATCAAAGACAATTTAAAGGCAATTTAAACGTTTAATCCCCCAAATTGGTAAATTGTTACTGTTTTGAAATAGGGACAGATGAGACAGGTGTCTAATCAGAGCGTTTCTCATTGAGTCCAACTGGGAGCACTGAAAAACAACTTGTTTTAGATAACAAAATGCATTTTGTTTGTCGAATGTTGCAAAATGTAAAATGGTAACCTAAATGTATCTAAAATAGACTGTGAAATGTACAAAAAAGCAGAATATAGGACATTTAAGCACTTTAAGGATATATTTTGTGATGTTGTCTACCATCACAAAATTAATTTAAGTTTGTGAACCTTCAATAAATAATGTAAAAATATCTGTGTTTTACATGTGGAACTTGGTGAAGACTTTTAGAAATGTTAGCCATAATATTTCCTCCCCTACCTTCCTACAGTCATACCTACCTACCTTCCTTCCCTTCCTCACCTACCTACCTTCCCTTCCTCACTTACCTACCTTCCCTTATTCCGTTACTCACTTACTCTCTTCCCTGCATCCCTCACCTACCTACCTTCCTTCCTTCCTTACCTTCCTACCTACCTTCCTACCTCCCTAACTACCTTCATTGGTTACTTACCTACTTTCCTTCCTTGTTAGTTGAAATTTTAGTCATATGTTGTGATGTAAAATGTAAAAAAAATCAAACTTATTTAAGGTCTTCTTTATAAATCCATGCACTTTTCAACCTTCAAAACACAGTTAAAATTCAAGCATTTTCAAGGATTTCCAGCACCTAAATATAAGCTAAACTGATGGAACTTTGAAGTAGCACTGCAGGATTCTTGATTTTTCACAGTCTTTAAATGTGACGACTTCTCCCTAATGACTTTACCTTCATTGTGGTGCGTTCAGGTATCAGTGTGAAGATCTGTAAATTTGGGCTCTGTTCAGTGAGCCTCATGCTGGTGGTGAGTGTGGAATGAGCGATAACTGATTGATCTGCTTTGAGAACAGAGTGGATGTTGAAAAGACCATTGTATAAAAGAAAAGCTAATTAATCATGACTTAGGGAAACCTGGAGTGAGAGCAGGGAGTGTGTGGTCAGTGATGAATACAGTAGGAGGTCTGGGTGAGTGTTAATCTTGATAAATAAGTTACAGAGAAAATTATGCGTAACAAAAATAATCGCAATTTATCGCTCTTCGCTTTTGACAGTTTCCTCATTTCTGGAAAATAAATAGATAAATAGATGGATAGAGATGGGACAACATACAATAATATCATTTATCGCAATAAAAACACTGACAATTAATCGATCGTGGCTATTTTTTAACATTGTGGTAATCGTTCATTGCAATAATCGTCATTTATTGTCACCTCAATCCCCTTTAGACCGTACTGTGAACAGATCATTTATTGTATTAAGTAAGTAAAGTTCAAGTGATATTAGTGTCAACCTACAATAAAATGTACTGTTGAGTTTCTAAACTAGCATTTTAGGAACTTTTTAAACTTGTACGCATTGTTTTTTAATTATTGTGATATTATCGTTAATCACAATTATTATATATATTATTATTACAATAATCATGAGACATCGAGAGGAGTCAGCTGAGGTGGCTCGGGCATCTGTTTCGGATGCCACCTGGACGCCTCCCTCGGGAGGTGTTTCAGGCATGTCCCACTGGGAGGAGGCCCCGGGGAAGACCCAGGATACGCTGGAGGGACCATGTCTCTCGGCTGGCCTGGGAACGCCTCGGGGTTCCCCCGGAAGCGCTGGAGGAAGTGTCTGGGGAGAGGGAAGTCTGGGCGTCCCTGCTTAGACTGCTGCCTTCGCGACCCGGCCCCGGATAAGCGGAAGAAAATGGATGGATGGATATATATATATGTGTGTATACGGTATACGCACAATTACTTTCAAATTAATTTAATTAATTAATCATTTGTGTTACGTTGTATGTTAACTTTTCTGTTATTGTACTGTATGTTATTGTACTGTATTCTATTATCTGCAGAAGCAATGTCTACTGTGAAATACTATCTATCCAGAAACATTAAGCTGTGATACAGCCCACACTTCAATACTCCATTTACAAATATTAGTGATAATGTGAAATGTATTAGTGGAATATGAATGCATGGAGGTGGGTGATTGTTATTCTCATTGACCTGTCATTAAAGTATCTCCACAGTGCATCAGGTTGAACGGAGGGGATAAGTGTAGTGAATTCATATAAGCCGGGGTAATTAGGAAGCGTGTAAACTGCATTGTGCACTGAATCAAATAAACTGTCTTGATAAATGACTGGTGCGTAATGCCACAGAAGAGGATAACTTTTCGTTGATATGAGAGACCCTCAGAAATTCTGTCTTCAAATATAGCCAAAACAAGTTGCTTTCACCTGAACACACTCCCAAATCCTCACTGAAGACGAACCCTTATCTGATGTAGATAGATCTGTCTTTGCCTTTGGAGCATTGAGATTACAAGCTTAATCCATAATTATCTTCTTCTTAAATCAGTCGCAATCTAATTATGGGACAGAAAACACACCCAACGAACGCTCTGAGTTAACAAATCAATTTAGAGAAATGCGTACTCTAAATATTTCCATGAAAAAAACTTACACACAAAGTTTAGTCTGGTGAAAGTTAGATGACAAGCAGAGAAATCTAAATCAGACATTTTGCATCAAGCATTTATTTATATATAAATGCTTGATTATTTATTTAAAATGAGCCTAAATTAGAACTAACTATGGCCTAAATCAGGCCAGGAAATGCACTGATATGCCAGTTATATTACAAGGGCTGACCCAGTTCTAAGCTTCATTTAACCAGGTCTAAATTTGGTTGGGGCGGCAGTGGCAGAGTGGGTAAGTGTTCGCCCTGAAACCAGAGGGTCACCGGTTCAAATCCCACATAGCGTTGTTGTGTCCCATGGGCAAGACACTTAACCTTCATTGCCTGTGATGTTTGGGAGCCATGCTTCTGTCAGATTGCCCAAGGGCAACTGTGGGTACAAGTGGTTTGCCACCACCCAGTGTGTGGAGAGAATGAATAATGCATGAATTTGTAAAGCATCTTTGAGTGTCTAGAAAAGCACTGTAATTATATAGTTACTCATATTGTTGTTTTAATAGGGTGTACAATGTGTACCTGTATATTAAAAAAAGTATGTGCATGCATATTGCCTTTACCTGAATATTAAGGTGTTTTAAAGTTACATTTATCCCATGGAAACAATAAATATACACATTTTATGCATCTATATCTTTTCCGTACAACATTTATGTTTCTTTAGGGACGTGCACTGGCAGATAAACAAAAACTGAACTTTTACTGCACTTTTTTTTCTTGATGGATCTTTGAAGGCCAACTTCCTTTGTAGCCGTCAGTATGGTTTTTCAAAGGGGTCGCTGTGTGCCTTTGGCGGGTGGCTGCCAATTTCCTGAAAGGCCATCAAAAATGATTCATCCTCTGTCTGTGGATCGTCCATCACATAACAGTTTTATCAATAGTTCTTACAGCAGCTGGGTTTGAATTAAGACATACACAGAGGCCACTTTATTAGGCAGACCTGTTTACATGCCAGATTAGGCTATTTCAGAAATTTATTATACGTTTTTACAAAATTCCTAGGGCTTACAAAGAAAGGTTTGAATAAGATACATTATCCCATGAGTGGAATTGCTGATGCTATTCCAAAGGCACAAGGTGACAAAACATGATACATTCTTTAATGAGCACAAGGTCTACCTAATAAAGTGGCAAGTGACTGTAGTCAAGTTTGTGAGGTAAGAAAACTAAATTACTGTCTCAATATTTTGTATTTACTGAAATACAAGTGAAAACCTCTTCACCATTCTTTTAAACCAGTATTTGACCAAAACAGTTTTTTGTGCATTGCCCCACTTGTTCTTTTTTGTGATTTTTCTGAATTGTTTGCCGTTCTGAGCAGTGGAGATTGAGCTGTGAGAACAGTGTTATCAAGAAGTAATCTCAGTATAGTGGGGATCTAGGCCAAGAGAAAATGGCTGGGTGGTAAATTGATGTCTCGAAAAGCAGAACACCAAAGCTGTATCTACCAGTGCATGTGCATTTTTACAATTACAACTACATGCAACATAACCGCTGACTAAGCAAGATTTGATCTGATTTAGTCCTGCTTTAGTCCTCGTTTAGCCCTGGTTTAGTCCTGCTCAGAACTGGTTACAACTTTTGACTAAGCAAGTGACAATGTCCACTTTATTAAATGAATTTTAAAACAAAAATTGTCTGTTTTTCATCAGCGGATGTAATATTGTCTAACAGTCATTTATAGGGTGACTTTGAATCCCTGGAAGGCATTTTACAGTTTTCAGTGGCCAATTTGGGCATAATATCCCATCTAAACTGCAATTCAATGTCACTGAGAAATGAGCTTAATATTCCCGAACAATCCATTACATTTGTGTCAGTCTTCATTCTTCTCCCAATCACAGTTTGCACACCAAGGTCACAGCACTCACAACGTTTGGTGCAGTGTAGGCTAAGCTAATGCACTGGTCTGCTGATCAGGGCTGGACCAGTGAATATAGCCCACACAATTATTTGAAATTTAACATAGTTGAATAGTTGGATATACAGTTTTTATGTGAGCCAATCACAGGTACTACATAGTATACAAATGTATTATTTTGGTATCTGGGGTGACTTGTTACTTCGCAATATAACAAAGAATATGATGATCAAATTTTAGTCACATTTATGGGAACACTGACTTTTTCTTTACCTTAAGAGAGTGGGTTTTTCACATGTTTAAAGGTTTTTGTGTGTTCAGGTGCCTTTTTAAACTTTTGAAAATGAATTCCACCTGGATGAATGAGAATCTTCAACAACGTTAAGAGAATGGATTTAATATTTAGTCCTTTAACTAGACCATTCTTGGTTTGAGTTCAAGTCTGGTCTCTTCCATTGTGGCAGAGGTCTGTGCTCTCCAAATGAATAATTTTTGCATGGAAAAATGGATAAGATTTTTTATATTACATGCTGCACCATGTTATAGGCTATATGTAATAATTGTTATTGCTAATTCAGTGTTGTATTTTGAAACAACATAGCATTGATTTTATTTTGTTTATTGGGTGGTTAAACAATGCACACCCACTTACCCTTCACAGTCTGTATTTTTAGTGTGGAGAGCTTTTTAAAACGTGCTGACATGGACCTTACTAAATAAAGTATATTTTAGCACAAACAAAAGAATAGAAGGACATACTGTTCTTGTGCAGAAACATGTCCAATATTAGTCTGTGGTCTCATTTCCATGTATAAAACAAAGGTACTATATTTGATTTATTTTGTAGATTTTTTGCAGTATAGTAAGTAAATGAAGAGAGCAGTTCATGAAAATGCAACATGCACCCTCATGTCCCCACTTTGGTCATATCAAAGTGTGTGTCATGTATGCTTCAGTGGCTCCTCTTTGAGGCTGTTTGGGCTCATATAGGAGTGAATAGTGTGAAATGTGAAGTGGAAACAATTGTGAATTTTTAGTTAGTTTTATTAATCATCTCAATGACAGATAATGTAAGGCATCAGTTACACTTTGAATGGTTTAAAGCAGAGCTTCCTGATGAGTATTTATTTAAAGAGTGCTATACTTACCTATCTGTTTAAAATTCACTGACACAGGAGCTTTAGCAGCTTCACATACTGTACTGACTCCCCAAAGGCAAACCATCAATTGATTTAGAAACTAAATTAGGTTGGATGAGACTTAATACATATGACCCATGCTTGATTATCTATTAACATGTTGTTAAACCTCAATTGATAACACATTTTAATGTGATAATGTCTTATTGATATTAGGTATCTTAAATTTTCCAGGTTGAAGGTTATTTTACATACAGACATTTGATTCCTTGAATTGAGTTTACTTATTGTGTTTCTGTTGGAAGTTATTTAAAATGACAAACTTCCTTGCTTGATTCACTTGCTTTTTGGTGTTTTGTATCTTAGCCTAAAAACAGGTACTTACTTTTTATTAGCCAGTTGTTTGGGGCGTAGCATTCTATATGTTTTATCTAAAACTGAATCCTCTAAACCAAAGACCAGTAAAGTACAAGAGTCTCACTGTTATGACCCGACGCATAGGGACATATTTTGATATGTATTTCTTCCTATAAGAGCAGAGATCCTAAAGTTAAAACAGTGGCACACTTACCAACCTCATCAGGAGGCCTAAAGGATGCTTCAGTGGAGGCTGCTGCCGTTTTCCGAACATGAAACATTATGTAAATGCAGTGCAGTGGCAGTGCTTTTAATCAAACAAAGGCTTCGATGTCGCTTTCTGTTTGTGTTTGTGGTGTAGCTGCATTGATCATGTTGAATCATAAGTGCTGATGACATTGAAGCTAAATAATAGAGCTGCGTGCCCACACTGCTCTGGCTCTTGTGTGTATGTGTGTGTTAGTGTGTGTTTGTGTGTTGGTGCTGTGCTGGAGTAGGTAGACTCCAGCTGTCAGCATGTGCAGTATATGAAGCCTGCAGTCAGTCAGTCTGCAGTCAGGGGGAACAGGCCTGTATAAGCTGCCATTCATAGCCAGCTCCAGTGCTGTCTCAACAGTAATGATGATGGGGGAGCACATCCTCCGCTACAGGAGTTTATTAAAGGAAAATAATTGGAATTTGTTAAAAAAAAAAAAAACCTGGTGAGAGTCAGGGAGAGAGGAGTTTGTCTACAATTGAGACAACAAAAACCCCTCCACAGATACAAAGTTAGACTGAGGCATGCAGTACATAGCCTGAGCAAATCACATTGTATGGAAGAACTGTAAAAGAAAACATATGAATGGTTTGGATCTCATTAAGGTCTAGACACTGTTAAGATCTGTTTCAATCCCAATAGTCTTGACATCCACACAAACAATCCAGATGTGGTTTAGCCCTGATTAAGCCCTGGTTTTGTCCTGGTTTAGCCTTGGTCTAGACCCAGTTCAGTTTAGTGGTCTGATGCAATAGATTAATTGTCTTAGCTAACACACAAAATACAGCTCACAACACTCAAACTCTTTTCTGATCCTATGAATTTTGCCAACATTGACAATCGCCATAATTATAGCAGCTCTCAAACAAGTGAGAGCTGGGAATCATTTAATGAAGCAAGCTAAAATTAAAGACAACACATGTAAACACAGCCATAGAGGGAGAAACATGTAATTAGAGATAATTACAAAGTAGGATCCACCATGGCAAAGTCAATCAGGCTGCAGCTCTGAGGAAGAAAGCCTGCATCATACTCTAAAACTGTACTAGGAAATATATTGCTTTACGTTTCTTATGATCATTGACCTCACTACTACAACTAATGAGTAATGAGTTGAAACTAACATATTTATAGTTAGTTAATTAGCAGTTTTAAGGTTTCAATTGGTTTCTTAACTTTCCCTAAGTAAGCACACACTAGTTAATTTTTTCAGTGCACCAACGTAAACCACACAAGATATTTTCACAGTTGCTCTGCCAGAGAATTTAGGCAAGTGTCTGCGTCTTTGGTGTGTGTTGATTTGATTTCAAGTCCCTGAGTTACGATGAAATATTAATTGATGATATGACAGATTTGACCATGGAGGCTGGTGTTTTTGTACTTTACAAAATGACACAAAATGGTAGTCCCGGGAAGATGTTGCTAAAACTGGTGTAGCTCCAATCAGTCTTAGTGTCTATTCTCAAGTAGTGTGTCATGAGGTGAAAATGCTGCTGCCAACACTGTCCCTCCCGAAAGACAGGCAGAAACTCTAAGCTACTGAGTCAAGGGCCATTTCACTTAAAGCAAACATTAAAGGGACCTTATTATGCTAACCACACTCTGGGTGTCTCTAGTTCCTCATTGTTTACTTAATTCACACAATTGAATGATTCATAATCTAAGGAGCTGGCTTTTTAAGAGCTGAGAATGCATGTAAAGAAACCAGGCCTTAAAGAGGAGACATAATCTAAAAATCTTCTGCAAAAATTTTTAAAGCAGAAAGGGAATGTTTGAAATGCAGTTAATGTAGGGTAAACAAGGATGGGTTATATGTAGAACTTATATTTTTGAATGGAGGGTGTGGTTGGTTAAAAAAAAAAAAAAAACATCCCAAAAATATTTCAGCACATATTTTCAGACTGTATGTCAATGCCCCCGATTGGTTGTTGGTAAAACAGCTTAAATCATATCACCAATACACTGTGATTTACAATAAATATTCATTATCTGTGAAAACCTGTTCCAAGTCATGCATTACATTGCAACAGATGGCACGTTTTTTAAATGGTTATGAGTTCATTACCTCAATGTCAAGCTGTATGCACTGTCATTAAGACTGTAAATGCTGGTGTTTGTGCAGTTAGTTTTAAATTAGGCCAAGTTCACCTCTTCATCACATGTGATTGTCTCTCACTCACAGTGGCATAGATGATAGTGGTTAATGCACCACTTGAATTTCCTAAAATCGTCTTGATTTTGTTTAAAAGTAGATAATTCAAGTTTTATGGTATTATCGTGTATTATATTCTTTGCTTAAGCCTGTTTCTTTGCTGATTAGTTTTCTCTACACCTCTTCCATTCACACTTATGCAAGCATATGCACCAGTTGTATAGAAGTAATCAATAATTTCTGTTCCCAGTGTTAAGAATAGTGGAGAAAGTTTGTATGTTGAAAATATTAAAATTGTAGATCCTTGCACCATGAAGATGATTAGTGTGTTTTATAATGTAGTGTGGATAAACACAAGGACATGATAAGGTGTGAGTGATGCTGCAGACAGGCATAGACAGACACAGAGAGGGACAGATGGGACACAGTCATTGAATGGTTTCTCGAACTGAAAAGAGACACCTCTGAGTCACCGTGGCGACGGCGACCTGCACAGCAAGACACTTCTCCATCTATTCCACATTTATTCACAGACATGCAGCAGCAGCCAGCAGCAATCTGGAATTAATGGCACTAACTAAAGGTGCACAACTTGTCAAGGAGAAGTTAGTCTTAAATATTTTAGCAGTGTGATTGATTGGGTGTTTTTCCACACTGGCTACACATCTGTTCAGAAGAGTTCCTGCAGCTTGCCCTATGCTCTTTAATCAAATCAATGAAACCTTGCCCCTTAGAGTAGGCATGTTACCCCTCAGCTTTTTCTGATGCTACATTTAGTCAAAACCTTATATGGCACCCAAAACAGGCATTGCCTATGTTTACAACTCTGGCTCAGTACCATGGACAGTGCCAGCAGCTTGCTCTCCAAAGGGTACTGTTGCTGCACTGCTCTGGTTGTTTGTGGAGAATGCATTTGCCTGCAGGGATCAATACAGTAAAACTTGTTAGTTACAAAAGTTAGAAAAGTATATTAGGTTGACCTTAAGTACAGTTGTATAATAACAAAAGAAATGTGAAAGGGCGAGTGATGAGGAAAGTATCACTGTGTCTCACATTTCACCTTAAATAATGACACTAGTACCACCATGACTAAATCACTGCTAAATATAGACGTCAGAAAAAATTGTGCCTATATGAATTTACTATATAAACAAATAGTATATTGGTAACAGTACAGTCATTTTCTGTAAAGGAATCCATGCAATTCAACACCCAGATGTGTAAGCACATCTAAAATGTTTTTTCCTCACGGTTTTTACCATTTAAAAAAAAGGCACCCAGATCTTGTTTACAAGTCCATATTTCTGAAATAGGCTGCCACAGATTGCGTTCGTCTGTGTGGCTGAAGGACCTCCTGTTGTGTTGTCTCATATCAAGACTGTCAGTTTGCAGAGCAGGTAAGCCTCAAAATACCACAGTCATGCAGTGCTGGCTCTCAATGTTGAAGGAGAATGGCAGACATTTATTTTCATCAGCATGGGACCCAGAGACAACTGAACTTTCAAGTCTAGTCTCCTTAAATGAACACACCACCATTTTTCGAAATTCAACTATGTTCTTCGATCACTTTAGACGAGTGGATACATACAGTACTTGTCTCATCTCAATGTGTGCGGTAAGTTCTTGTAGCGAAATGTTTTAGTTTGTTAGCAGTTAGCTTCTCCCATGTATTCCTATGGGGCCAATTTTTGCTGCCTTTTAGAAGCGACCAAGCTCTTCCACCTTTTTCCTATTTAATACGAGTACATTACACGACCCACCACCGAAGGATGTTTACACGTAATGAAACGTGATAATTTTTTAAGCGGAGAAAAGAAGGGACTACGCTGTCGGCGCAGTAATGCGGCCATATCACTCCGCCAATGTTTATTTACCTTTTTTTCTCCGCTTAAAATATCTCTGTGTTTCATTTTGTGTAAACATACTTACCATATTTAAATAGGAAAAACGTGGAAGAGCTTGGTCGCTTCTAAGTTGTCCTAATTTGTAGTTAAATAATGCCCCATAGGAATACATGGGATAAGCTTACTGCTAACACATTAAAAACTCATGCAACAAGAATTGACTGCACACATCAGTATGAGACAGGTATGTATCCACTCGTCTAAAGGGAGAGAAGAACATAGTTGAATATGAAAAAACGGTGGTGTGTT
>JAVQKG010026999.1:0-12407 GCA_036025885.1 Hypseleotris bucephala
CACCTGGACGCCCCCCTCTCCATCTGTGTGCCACCCACTAACCTGCTACATCACCCATTCACCTGGACATCCACCCCATTCCCCTTATCTTAGCACAAGGACTTCATCAGTCCTGGTCAGTGGTCACATCTACAGCCTGTCCGTCCTGGGAGTGGATCTCTCTCATCATGTGGATCTCCCTAAGGTTTCTCTTTTTCCCATGGGGATGGGTTTTTTGGAGTTTTTCCTTACCGCGATGGAGGGTCTAAGGACAGGGGATGTGCTGGGACAGTCCTTTTGTTTGTGTGTTCTTTAACTGTAAATTCATGTTGTTCATTACTGATTCTGTTTGTTTATTTACACCTCTTTCTGTAAAGTCCTCTGAGACAACTTTGTTGTGATATAGGGCTATACAAATAAACTAGATTTGATTTGATTTGACATGTGCTCTCTTTTAGTGTGCTCTCTTTTAGTGGTAAAATGTCTACATATTGTTAGCATGGCCCATGGCAGTAAACTGTGTAGCAACTTAACAAAAATTATCCATTGTTTGTAGGTTTTTATTTTTATTTTTATTTTATTTATTTATTTATTTATTTATTTATTTGACAGGTACATTGCACAATACATATATTGCACAGACCAGAGATAGCTACAAGCTAATTTTCATCTGTTGTCCCTGAGCAGAGGCAAAGTGATGACAGGTTAAAGTGACTTTTAGTGACACTACTTCTATCTATTTCCTTCTTTCACTGTTAATTTTTTTTGTTTGTAGAACCATGAGTTTGTGGATGAGCAGTATTATCAGCAGAGCTACCTGGAGGCAGGGCTTCAAAACTACCCGTCCAGAAGCCCCTCCCTCTCGAGCCAAGATGGCGTCACGGGCACATGCTGCAGTCGTCGAAGCAAGAAGCGACATACACCTCTACCCAATGCCAGTGGTCCAGCGCACATGCAGCCACTGACACACACGCATCCACAAGGCTTACAGGAGCTGAGCACTATTCACATCCAGCCCCTCAGCACCAGGTGAGTTCACGCCCCCAAAAACTCTATAGGCTTTTGTTTGAGGACTTTAAACTTAGGTCTGGTCAATTGTTATTTTTGTAACATTTGATTTAAGGAACACAGTTTCAGTTTAGTGTTGAAGGATTGATAGACCTAATAAAGTGGTCTCCATATTGTGGGACTCTAATGCTGGAGCTTGTATACAGTACTTGTCTTCTAAAATAGCCTAGTTGTTGTGTATTTCAAAATAGTCTTATACAGACCTTGGATCAAACAAGTGGTTTTGTTTGCTCATGCTGTCTTTCTACTTTGACCGACCAGTCTCAACCTGCCAAGTTCTTTTCATTACAGAACTACTCTAGTACTCACAGATTTTCTCTCTATTCAATCATTTGTGAAAATCCCAGTTGATCGTCAGTTTCTGAAAATAGTAATACTGAAAAACTCTCATTAAAATCTCTTAAACCCCTTCTTTTTCATTCTAATGCTCAGTTTGAACTCATTGTCTTCATCATGTCTCACCATTACTAAATACTTTATTAATTTAGATGCTTAGATGCAATTAAGATATTGTCAGCAGAATACCTAATATTATGGCCACAGAGTTAATATATTGATGTATACCAGTCACAAAAAGTTAGGGATATTGGACTTTCAGATGAAATTACATTTTTTTCTAAAATGAAATGCAAATCATAAGTCAAATATCCCTAACATTTAGTTATTGGTATTTATAATGACATAACTTCTTATAGGTGTAGTCCTTAAGTTTACTAAAATAAGAAAAATCTAAAAAGAACAATACTTAAAAGGGACTATCTGACCTTGTTCTATGATGTAAAATAGGTTGTCTGTAATGTGTAGAGGCCACAAAATAAACTTGACTATACTATTGGTCTGTGTGATAAATTACAAAGTCTGATCTGATGTTGCTGTAGTGGCCAGGGGAGTGACCAAAGTAAAAATAATAATTATGACAGATTACTTAATTTACATGATATAATAGGGTCAGATAAAACTTTATTTTTGAAAAGAAACTTACGGACTACACCTTTAAGGTCTTTTATCTTTGCATTATCTTTGCCCCTGCTCTTTAAATATTGATTCTTTTATGCTTTCTGTCTTGTCTAGCCGCTCCAGTCTCAACATGCGTGTGGACGAGCAGGCGCCCCTCAACTGCCAAGGAAGTCAGATCACCACAGCCATCATCAGCATCCCCACGCCGCCGGTGACCACTCCCGAGGGCGACGCCCACCTTCCTGCAGGCCCCACCCACCAAAACGTTGTCAAGGTGTCTGCACTGTGAAGAAGACATAAGTGGAGCAAAGACATGAAGGACAGACAGGACTCATTGAGACAGACTGTAGGAAAGAAAAAGAAAGTCCCGGAGATGTTGATGAAGCCTACCCTCTGCTGGCCATGTACTGTAATGACACGGACTCTGTACAGATGGAGGATGGCTTTTAGATACCAGTATATTTGTGTTAGCAGTCAGCATGTGTGAATGTGAGAGTGAATGTGACTGGGGAGAAGGTGTGTTTGACAACCCAGAGTTTAAGTAATTGTGTCACTGTGCACAAAGCACCTTTTATGATTTTCACTGGTGTGGCTATGAGTATTTTAGCAGCAGGAGTTATAAGGGAAAAAAACATATGAGACATTTCCTAAACTTGCCCTTTCGTTTGATGTCCTCTTACCTACTAGATTTAGATGCCACAATTCAGGTCCCATATTACTTCACCTGAGAACAATTCTTCAATGAGACATGACGTGGTAGGTATGTATGTGTTTTGAACTTACCAATGAGAATGAATGAGTTTGATAGATAGAGCCATTGTGATGTTTTTGGATAGAAGGTAGTGCCTGAGTGTGAGAGAGTATGCCTGAGTACATTTGTGTCCATTGGTTGAAAACTTCTGGGAGTCGTTATGGCTTTGTGTACGGTATATTTGACTAGCTGCCACTCTAAAAAGGGCTCTTTGCACATATTTATGTCCAAAATTCTCAGCCACCTTTTCTACACAATATGTGCCTGGAGTAAAGAGACTTATTTTCTTTTTTTGTATAGATTTTATTTCTGAATATCCCTCCTACAGCCCGCAGCCCTACTCAAATCTCAAACCAAAATTTATATTTTCGATTCAAGCCACCATATAGTAAAAAGCACAAGGCGATTGCTGAGAATTTCAGACACAAATCTGTCCTGAGCCTGGGTTCTTTGTGAATATTGTTAATAGAATATTTTGTAATATTTGACCATTGTTTGGCAGAACTAGTAAAGCTGTCCTCTTGTTGTTATCGTCCTGTTGTTTCCCTACCTCTTGTGTGGACAACAGTATGCTTTCAATAGTCTTTATTGCTGTTGACTTTTTCTTCCCAAATCTCAGCGGGCATTTTTCAGAGTTGTTGAGTATGTGTACTGCTCTATGTGGTTAGGAATACTTGGTGTTTGTACTTTAAGTCCTATTTGGTGTTTTAAATGATTTTTTTAAACTTTTTTCTTCTGGAGAACTTGAAGCAGGGAAGTCTGTCTCAGCACTTACAGAGGACACTGGATGAGCCATCCACAGATCTACAAGTACCTTGCAAATGTTTTAGGCAAGTGTAAAGGAATGCGCTGAATTGTGGTAAAAGTCTGTTCATTTTGATTTTGAGGTAGTGACAATCTTCACCTGGTTTCACTCCAAAACCTTGAGATTTGCATGAAAAGACTAAGAAAAGCTAAGAACTGTTCTTCAAACTCGTGTACAAAGTTTCCTCTGAATGCTCACTTCACATTTGACAGACAAGTAAATAAATCCATATTTTAAGCTATATTTACAGCATGTCTTCAAACCTGCCTAAAACATTTGCCCAGTAGACTGTATGTCACATAACATATGCTGCACTGTGTGTTCTCTCCAACAGTGAGTATCTCTCATCCAAGCCCTTCAAAGTGCAGTTGACCTTTGTAACTATGAACGACCGACCTTTTAGTGCTGCAGACCTCATAGTTAATGCTTCTTTGTTGGCCTTTTTCATCCTAAATGTCATTCTGAGTCAAACAGCTCCACAGAATTGGCTCGATCTTGATGTGACCCCAGTGTTTAGGTCGCAGAATAGCATTGAAGAACAGCTGTAGCCCAGGCAGACAAAGCAAACACCCTTAGCTTTACAACGATGCATTGAAAAGGTGATATACTGTAAGCACATTTCAGATTGAAACTTGACACACATCAAAATAACAGCTTTCTGCAAACAGCCATCATAATGTGTAACAAGCAATACAAAAATCAGCCTAATTTTGTATGTAACTGAAGTTATTAGCAAAAAGCATTTGTAGTCAAATAGAGCATTTCAAAAACTTAAACTAAGATTTCAATTTGTATTACAATTATATTAAAATAAACAACATATGCTAATAGTCAAAATTATTACTGAACTGCTTGTAAACTAGTGTGATTAGCTTTGTGCAAATTAGTTGTTGACCCTGGCTTAAAATTGTGAACACAATCTGCAAATAAGTTGTCCCTGTTAGTGAATAATATGCACATAATATAATATATAAATGATAACTGCCTAGATACAGCCATACAGTTTAGTTAGTGGCAAACATACGTAAAAGACAAGCACATGTTGTAATCTTTTTGCTATATTTTTAAACATGGAGTTTATGACAATGACTTCATGTTTGCAGTATTAAGCCACATTTTTACAAACTACTGCAAGATACAGACAGGGTATACTGTAACATATAGGAACTGGCAGTCATGAGATTCCCTATATTATATTGCTTGGACAGTGAATTATTTCTTACAAGTACTTCCCTGTTTCAAGACAGGTCACTTTGTGTCACTCTTTGATGACAGAATTATTCTGTAAGCATTTTTACTCAGTGTCAAAGAACTGCATTTTTCTTTAGAAAAAGAAGTCTGTAATGTATTTGTCTCTCTGTGTTATGTACTCTCCTTTGTCCTTTTTATGGCCTTAGTCAGTTTCCTCTCACTCTTTGCTTTGCCTTCCTATGCCACCTGTTGTTGTTGAGACTACTGCTGTGCGTATCTTGTCAGGTGTTGGATATTATTTATGACCTTGTCTTGTGTCCCGACTGTGAAGCGCCTGATAAAACATCAATATCTGCCACAAATACAGAGTCTGTCGGTTCTGGCCTCTACCTGTCTCTAAATCTTTGTGTGCATAAATGTAAGAGTGCTTTTAGCTTCAACTTTATTTGTAACATCTCCTGTTAAAATGATATTTTTCATCATGTAGTACATGTACATGTAATACAGCCATGGATAGAAGACAGGATCTTGCTGAGTTCAGAGCGAAACTGTCTGGTGACCAAAGTGTAGAGAAGAGGATCCACTGCAGCCTGTACACACGTGAGCACCAGAGCAGAGGTCTCCAAATCCATCAGCACCTGTGGGAGTCAAATATTTATGTATTTCTGAAATACGACATTATAAGATTATTGAGAATATTACCTGACAGTCTGCTAAAATAAGACACGAAACATTATTCAGGTGACGACAAATAGCCAAATGCAAATTTTATTTTACATTTGATTACTATTAATATGGGGCCTATTCTGTGTTATTTTATTAGTTCACGTCCATTACAATGTTTGGGATAGAAACAACATAGAACTTGATAAAAGAGTAAATTAAACATGTAAAAAGTTTAAGAATATTAGAAAAAAGTTACACTGGCTAGTATTGTAATGTAACATTAGTGGTTAATGGACCTGATTAGCTTAATGAAGAACACTCACTCTGCTTGTGTCCTGCCACGACAAGGCGTTCATCAGTAAAATGACCACGATTGGCACCCAGAACAGCGTGAAGGCGATTACAATGTATCCAAAGCGCTGGGCCACTCTTCCCTCCATGTGTTTTTTGCCGAGCTCCTTGGCGCCGGGCGTCAGCAGACACACTGCGCCCACAATCTCTGGAGCTTTGGGCCGGCCATCTGCGCTCATGAAGTCCTCACTAGAGCCCCCGTCTTCGGCCATGCGGAGCACAGTCCGCCGAGGAGGCAGCGGGCTGCTGGAAGACACAGCGGGCAGAGATCTGAATGGACCCTGGCGAGCGGGCGCACTGAGCATGTCCCAGACGTGCGCAGACATCGCTGGTTTCAGCTGTACGCCTCGGCTGAACACCTTCTTTCGGTGTTGTCTGACAACTTTAAATATGCGTAAATAATGTATGATAATGATGACCATTGACAGTCCCCACACCGGGACAAGCACGTAAGGTCCAAACGGGTCAGAATATTGGACATGTCCTTTATTAGTCCGAACCATGTGCGGCCGACAAAGCATGAATAAAAGAGCCTTTTCTGACAGAGTCAGTGAGATCAGGGCTAGAAACAGGCCGCACGCCCAGATGGACATTATCCAGAGGCGCACTCTTGCTTTTCTCCTCTCGGTTTGGAAAGGGAAGGCGATGGCTTGGAAGCGCTCTACGCTGATGCTGACCAGTGTGAGCAGCTGGACACAGCTGCACAGGGCGTAGGTGAACTGCTGCAGCGTGCACACAGAGACAGGCGGCAGAGCGCCTCTCCCGTAGTGCAGAAAAGTGAAGAGTAGTAACGGCATATCCACGGCGCACTTCAGGAGGTCACTGACAGCGAGGCTCACCAACAGAGCGTTATTACAAGTCTGCAAGCTTTTAGTCCGGAAAACAACCCAACACACCCACAGGTTCCCAGGCAAGCCAGAAATAAACGCTATACTCAAGACTGTGCAGTTAAAAACTAGAAAAGCGGTATCCTCTCGTGCATTGTGATGCAGAGTTGTGTCATTCCAAATGCATACGTTCATGATTTACACAAGAATCAATAGGTTATGGATAGTGAAGCCATGGCTCCAGAGGTCCCATGCTTTATTATTTAAATAGAGGACAGAAATCTACACATGATTATAGACTAGAGCTTTGCATTTCTTTCATCAAGCACTACACACTGATTGGCTGACTACTGGGCACTGGCTGATTAGCCTGTAATCAGACACAAAGGTAGATTTGTTTGACCTTCCTGTCCCTTTTCAAAGAAGATATTCCATCATTGTTGCTGTGCAGTCTCCGCTAACCTCCCTGGGAATCAAGGTGGGTGTATGGGTGAGGGGCATACATAGTTTTTGTCTGGCACAACAACATACAGTACAGTAGCTTCGTATAAAAAAAATATTCCAGGCAATCTTGCTTCACATAAACAAATTTATTACAAAACAAGTCTGATGTCCTATATTCTTACTCAACATAGAAACAAAAAACATATTGAAGATTTCTGTAAGTGCTTTCTCCTCCACTCCAACACCGTCAGTCTTTAAGTAGCTCTTCTATATATACAGCATTCATGCGATACGCTGCCATCCACTGTGCTGCACTATAGTAGCTCTGGTAGGCATACTGTTGATAAGGATAGTACTGATCCCAAGCGCTGTACCACCTCCTCCAATAACTATCAGCACTCCACTCATCCTCTTCCTCATCTTCATCTTCATCAGTCTCTCTGTTTTGCCCTTTTCTAATCTCTTCCAAACCTTTTTGCTTCAGTTTTCCAATTTCCTTTTTAATCTTTTTCAATTTGGTTTTGTCAGCCTGTCCTGAAGCTGTCTGATCCATTCTACTGGTTGATTTAGTGTCAGTTTTGCCTCTATTTTCCCCATAGTTTGATAAGTCAGTTGAAACATGGGGCTGGTGGAAGATTTTATGTTTGGTTGAAGTTGGCTCATCATTGTTCTGAATCTGGGGTTTGGCAGCAGCTTGGTGAAATCTTTCTTTAGTTTGGTCTACACGTCCCGCTGTGTCATCCTGCTGGTTCTCCTCCATGTCTGACTCAGAGCTTGGAGAAGACGACGATACAGAAGCTGAAAATTGATCTTTCCTATATTCACAATTTAGTACAACACTCTTAGCACCTTCGTCATTAAGTGTGAAAGTCTCTGTGTGGTCCTCTGAGCTACAGTCATCTCGTCCCCCAAACTGTCGGATAATCTCTACAGTTCTTCCAGGACCTTTGGTAATAAAGCTGTAAAAGTCTTGCTCAGCCTCCTCGAATGTCAGAAAGCGTGGGTTACTTCTCTTGAAAGAGCTGAGTGGAGGGATCTTGGGCAGAGCATCTTGTAACTCTTTGCGAGACAGAGCAGCAGAGACTTTGGGGAGCACTTGTGTTTTTTTCTCTGTTTGAATTTCAGTTGTAGGGTGTACCTGTGATTTACCTCCACTGTTTGATTTTTGATTTGTTTGTTCATCAGTGTCACGTCTTTTTGTGGGGACCTCGTTTTCTTCCGACAATGGGACAGTTTTTGTTTGGCGTTTCTTCTCAGCCTTGGAAAGACGCTGGAATGTCGGCCTGTCGGAGTTGGACACATCAGTGCACACCTCCCAGTCACAAGCCTCCTCCATTAAACCAGGTTCAAGGTCACCTAAACAAAAAATTGCATACTGTTATTTTATTTGTCAAATCTGTATCTGTCTAAAAAGAGAAAATTCAACTTTGAAGCTGAAACATCAAAGTTTGTAAGTCCATTTTTATTGCTTAACTCAATAAAACTTTTGTACTTATGTGGAAGCTATATATGCTTCATAAAACTATTAAAGAAAAAAGAAATAAAACTAAGTATGAAAAAGTATAAACATACACAAGACATGAACATTTTTTGGTCAAAATTGTACAATAAATTAGTAAATTATGTTTAGACAAATTTAACAATGTGAGTATGGTTAGAATTTCTGAATTTTCCATTTTATAGTGAAGCAACAGTGTGTTTTGTAACTCACAAGGTAATGCAGATAAATGTAGGCCACACTTTTGAGCAATAGCCATCATCTTATTCTCCTCCTCACCATGGCAACAATAGGTAACAGCCAGACCCTGGGTACCTAAAAAAAGAGATAGCAAATCTTTATATACCTTTATGTACAGCACATATATGGGATTTAAGAGAAGATATAATCATGATTCGAACGCAACTGCCAGATTGAATTGTCCTCAAGTAATTCTCTAATTATAATTATGATTAGGAAGCTATTGACCTTGCTACCAGAGAACAACCTGCTCATACTCCAGAGGCTAAACCTAATCCTGCAAGTGGTGGGTAATGCGGTCAAAAATAAGCAGGCTCTAGGACAAGCAAATTGGGTTTTATTTTTAAACATGAAAAATGGTTTTATAAACATACATAGGATAAACGTCATATATTTGTTCTTACAATAAAATATTAGCTACAACTGTATTGGCTGATTTTAAACCTATAAAATTCTGTTGGGATTAACTTTTGACACAATAAAACTTAAGAATAAAGCAAGATTTACCATAACGCCCAGCTCGGCCAATTCGGTGCATGTAGGTTTCCCAGTCCTGTGGCACATCCAGGTTTATGACCAAGTTTACTTTTTCTGCATCTATACCTCGGGAAGTCTGACAGGAGAATGAGGGAAGAGAAAGTGCAACAAAGAATAAAATATCAGATAGATGGTTGACAGCTGGAGCAGAAGGAGGCGGTGTCTTACCAGGTCAGTGGAGATGAGTACTCTGCATTGATACTGCTTCAGTTTGGACATAGCTTCCAGTCTCTGGTCCTGACTCAGACCACCTGCAAATTAAGTTACCGTTTTATTAAAGCTTCAGTGCCTATGATTTTTCCTTTGTATTCGAGCAAAAACAATTACAGTCTATCGTACAGCATATCAGAAGTCAAAATTAGACTCTTAGAGTTTTGTTTTAGAGCGCAGGGACACTTGTTTTCAACCAGTCACACACTTTCACAGCACAGGAGCTCTAAGAGTGGTTGAATTGAAACATTGTTTATTTATCAAGAACTAGAATCTCTCAAGAAAATGTGAGGGGCCAGATGTTTTATTTCAAAACCCAAAGCTTATTCACGGCGAATTTTATTTTTTTAGATCAAAGAAAAAAAAAGCAAACTTCAGACCGCGGCTCATTATTCTGATACTTCCTGGTGTGTGTGAAACCTTTATCGAGAGTTGAGAAGAAAAGGAAGGGGAACAGGAAGCGCATTATTCACATTTTGATGAAACATAGACTATTTTTTGTTTTTTTATTTTGTTTTTTACCTGCACAAAATCAGGTACTGTAACTTTAAGCTTGTATAAAAATAGATAGCAAATTATATCTCTATCTAAATTAGAGATTTGCTCATAAATGGTAAAAGTGTAGTATTGACATATTGTGTTCTTACCAGAGATGCAGACTGAAGGCAAGCCTTTCGATGACAGGGTATCAGCCAGGTGCTGAGCCCTGAGAACATCAAATAAATAATTTTTGAAACTGCAACAAACTTCAAATCAGAACACATAGTCACACTAACACTTAAGCAGAATAAAAGAAAGAAGAGCATATTAATATCTGACCTTGTGTGGAGGTTGGAGAACACTAGAGCTTGGTTGAAAGGGATTTTGCTGAAAAGCTCGAGCAGGTGCTGTACCTTCTCCTCAAAAACCTTGTGAGGCAGTGGGTGGCTCTGAACCAATTTGTAATACTGCTTTAGACCTAAGAGAAAAGTACACAAATAAAAACACTGTGTAGTTTTCATGCAGTCAAAAGCCATAGTACATGTTTAGTAATTGTTGTGCACAACATACTGCTTCATATTTCATGTTACCTTTGAGCCCCATCTCTCTGGGATTTAGTCGGACAAATGTAGGCTCCATCATGTAACGGGTAAGATGCTGAGCCAAGGATTCTGGGTAGGTAGCAGAAAGAGCAAGCATCTGTTTGTTTACTGGCAGAGAAGAGAAGATCCAGCTGTGAAGACAAAAACAAATAATCACTTTTATTTGAACAGTTTGTAGCATAGTTACTATACTATAGCACACCATACTGGAGGATTACTTTATCTGTTCCTGAAAGCTTCCTTCCTCCAACAGTTTGTCTGCTTCATCCAGAACAAAAAGGCGGATGTTTGCAGTAGACAACATGCCCAACTCAATAAGCTGCTTGATGCGACCTGTGTACATATAGATACATTTATATCAAGATTTTTAATAGTGATTTTTACAGATACTATTATTTTAGCTACCTGGGGAGCCGACAGCAATGTGGCACTTTTTGAGATGAGCCTTGTCCTGACTCACAGGCCTGCCGCCAATGAAGACGTGACATTCCAGCCCCTCCATTGCACAGCCTATTGCCATCACCACAGAGTGGATCTGCACAGCGATCTCACGTGTGGGAGCCAGCACAAGGACCTGTTGAATGAACAAGTGAAATGTTAATAACCACTTGTGTTTGATTAGGAACAGATTAGGGGGCGAGCAGGTGTGACATAGTCCCCTGTGAGTAAAACCCTCTGACAAGAAGATTACAGGCCACCTGAATGTATTCAGAAGATTTGCCCTTTATCAATATTTGTCCCTTTAATTACTGCGTCCAACACTGAACATACTGCTCCAGATTAAGGTCACAAAACAAGGGGGTCCTCATAGGCCTAGTCACAGAACACCTGCACTGAGCAATGTAATGTACCTGTGTACAAGAATAAGTTTTTACTTTTGCATTTAGCTTGACATTTTCCTGTCCTACATGTTGTGTACTGCATGAATGTGTGTGTTGTATTTGTGTTGTACTGAATATTCTCACCTGTGTCGCAGGGTTCTCCAAGAGCAGGGAGTCAAGAGCAATAGTGCAAAACACGCATGTCTTTCCCGTACCAGACTTGGCCTGTACAATCAAATCTGAAAGGCACATCACCAGTTAGATAAGCACAACGCGTACACCATCCCTCTGGGATTATTTATGCATATAATTTATTTGGTGTTTAAAATAAAATACATCAGTTACATGCTTAGCCCTGGTCCTACTTTGAACGTGTTGTATACGCACCGAGCCCGCAGCGGCCCAGCGGGATGGCCTTGAGCTGGATAGGGGACGGTTTCTGAAAGCCGGCCGCGGACAGTCCCTCCAGCACGGCCGGGGACAGGAGCAGAGAGCTGAAGGTGATGCCCTCAGACAGAAGCACATCATCGGTGCGCTTTCGTGTGTCGATGTCGTGAGCTGCTTTCCTCATGGAGGCAGCCATGTTCACTCCTGTGTTTACTTCCGGAGTATGGCGTGCAGTTTTTAATGAAGAACAAGTAAGTCTTTTGCACCCTCTAGTGGCGATGTATGTTAAGTAACAAACAAGTGATGTTTAAAATTTAGTTCAATTAAGTTTTCAAGCATTTAATCCAAATCCAAAATTGATCATGATGGTTTACTGTTAATAAAATAAAAATACAAGTAACACAGAAAACTGGAATAATTTATTATTAAGATCATTTAAAATTCACAATTAAAATGAATGCTTAAAGTTGATAAAGAGAAAACACCTTCCAAAATAAACTACATAAACAAATTCTCCTATCTCCCGTATAGCGTGCAATACACAGGACAGTATACGTTGGAACAGTATATTATTATTTATTATTATTTATTTT
>JAVQKG010027016.1:0-10476 GCA_036025885.1 Hypseleotris bucephala
GGTAAATATTAGCTTATATGTTTTCTTCTAATTACGACTTCTTTTCTTGTGATTACGTGATAGAAACATATAACCTAGCTTGCTGATTAACGTTAATGGCTAAGATTCCGCTGGTGGACGTAATATTCTTGATAAAATTGAAACAAGAACAGACCGCATAGTGCTCAGGCATTCAGCATTTGCGGGTAGGACGACCGGTCCAAGATGGCGGCCGTATTTTATGCGCCCGAGCAGCTAATGCGGCGTCTACCCCTTTATTATGTCTATGGCTACAACCACAATGAACTGTAATCACGTGACTACGGGTCAAAAGTTTCGCGGGAACAAACATGGCGGAAGAGACGACAGTACAGGATACTCACGGGGATACTGTACCAGATTCGGTGCAATGTCCCGTTTGTTTGAAAGATTTTAAGGAGTCTACGATCAACAGGCACCTGGATGTTTGTCTGCTGGGAGGCTCAGCAAACAGCGGCCCCATGACAAATGACGACAGTGGTCCTCCGGTGAAGAAAGCTCGTACAGCGGAAACAGTCCCATCCAGCCCTGGTGTCAATAAACCTGAACCTCAGACAGCAACCTCGTCCAATACCATGTTCGACATGTTTCAAACCAACAAAAATAAAACTTCAACGCAAAACGAACGACACGGAAAGTTTTTCAATAAATCACCCGCACCTGTTGTCAGTAAAGGTGTTAAACGTGGTTTGGTTGAGGAAGCTGAGCAGGAAGCAGCAGGTAAAGCAACTGAGACTTGTAACGGGGAGACAGTGAAGGCATCACGGGATTTAGCACGGCGGACACTCTTCACTATCGACAAACCTTTGGCCGAATTAATGCGCCCCACCTCCCTAGAGGAATATTTTGGTCAGAATAAAGTAGTTGGACAACAGACACTCCTGAGGTCACTGCTAGACACTCAAGAAATCCCCTCTCTCATCCTCTGGGGGCCACCTGGATGTGGAAAGGTGTGTTAAAAAATATTATTTGTAATCATAATGTAGTTTCAATGTAGGCTTTATTTGTTTAAGGTAATGGTTTTGTTATGGTTTATCTTATGTAGTGTGGGAAGACGTAAAAGTTTCACAGCCTGCTTAAAAATAAAAAAACTTCAATGACACCCAGGTATGCCTAGCCTGATTCTGTGTTTGTGTGTTTTTCAGACTACCCTAGCTCACATAATTGCTTGCTCCAGCAAAAGGAAGGGCACTGCTCGTTTTGTCACATTGTCTGCCACCAGTGCATCGACAAATGATGTTCGGGAGGTTATCAAACAAGCACAAAATGAGATCCGACTGTGCAAACGAAGAACCATCATGTTTATTGATGAGATTCACCGCTTTAACAAATCCCAGCAGGTAATGTACCTCAACATGCATACATGACAAACTGTGATGCACTATGTACAGCGTTATTCACTTTTTGTTTGGGGTCATGGTAGGCCTCATTCAGTTTGGGATGTTGATACATTGTGTAGATTGACCTCCAGAAAGTTGTGGAAACAATTGAAACACTGCGGTGGTAAGCCACTTATGTAGTCACAACTGCCTTGGAGCACACTGACAGAGGAGTGGTTGCACCTCTGATCACCACTGGACACATATCATACACCTAGATTAATTCATAGGCAATGTGGATTAAGTGTCTTGTCCAGGGAACAATAAGTGCCTAAATATATATATATATATATATATATATATATATATATATATCCTAAATATAAGAAAATATGCACATACCTTTTTATAATTGGACCCTTCCCTCTGTATGCAGGACACTTTCCTCCCCCACGTTGAAAATGGGACAATAACACTGATTGGGGCAACCACAGAGAACCCTTCCTTCCAGGTGAATGCTGCCCTGCTAAGTCGCTGCAGGGTTCTTGTGTTGGAGAAACTGTCTGTGGAAGCCATGGGTGCGATTCTGGACAGAGCTATGGCCGCACTGGGTGTCAGGGTGCTGGGACGAGAGCCACCAAATCCCAAAGATCCAGACCAATCAGATGAACACGAGTAAGTCCTCCAGAGGGAACCAACCATTAATCTCTTACATGATTGTACATCTCAACATGTTTGGTCGAGTAGGAAGCCTGCCAGTGTGGTTTATGGGTTTAGCAACACAATGGAAAAGTGGCCCAGCTGTTTTTTTTAGCCACAGCAAAACTCAACACTCTGGACTTGATATGTTGACAGAAAAGGCTTAGGTGCAGCTGAATGTAAAATGATAATGAAGGTTATTATTTTATATACAAAGTATGCTTATACATGTAATATACTTTATATATAATTGAAATCATTAATGACAGACTTTTGAGTTTTGAGTATGTCTGTCAGGCAAACATTTCTAACTCTTAATTTTCTGTCTTTTAGGCCAAAGATTTTCATAGAACAGCCAGCTCTAGAGACCATAGCTTATCTTTGTGATGGTGATGCCAGGACAGGTCTCAATAGTCTCCAGTTGGCTGTCCAAGCTCAGGTCAGCCTGGCCCAGAGCAAAGCACTACAAGACGG
Source organism: Hypseleotris bucephala (assembly GCA_036025885.1). Lineage (NCBI taxonomy): Eukaryota > Metazoa > Chordata > Actinopteri > Gobiiformes > Eleotridae > Hypseleotris > Hypseleotris bucephala. The sequence goes on from JAVQKG010027016.1 coordinate 2,511, forward strand.
CTCATCTCTGGAGATAGTGGTGAAGGAGGCCCATGTCAAAGAGGGCCTTCAGAGATCACATATCCTCTATGATAAAGCTGGTAAGATGAAATGAATAAATTAAACTAAACTAGAAAGCTAATTACTTTTGTGGACCTTATCATAATTAGCTCTAAATGCTTTAAGTTGTAGTCTTTGAAAAGAAAAACAGGCCCCACCCTCTACTCCTATTGCATAATATTCAGCTGTGCCCAGAGATTGAGATGAACTGCTCTCTGTTCTCACATAGTGTTGAAAGATCTTATCTAGATTCTAGACAAATAACTTCAGCCATTATAAAAAAAAGTAGCTTTGATGTTATATTATTGTTATGATTGTGTGAATTGCAGGAGAGGAGCATTATAACTGTATCTCTGCCCTGCACAAGTCCATGCGGGGCTCTCATGAGAATGCCTCTCTGTACTGGCTGGGCCGGATGCTGGAGGGAGGAGAGGATCCCTTGTATGTGGCTCGTAGGCTGGTGCGGTTTGCAAGCGAGGACGTGGGTTTGTATTATTTATATTTTTACAATAATTAAAAAAATACACCAACTGTGAGGCGTTGCTGAGAGATACATACTCTTGTTTTTTGTAATGTTAACAAAATTAGTAAGGTTTTATCTATCTTTTCTTTTAGGTATGGCAGACCCCTCAGCTCTTCCACAAGCTGTCTCCGCTTTCCAGGCTTGTCATTTTATCGGAATGCCTGAATGTGAGGTAGGATCAGATCATCACAAACCATGTACCCTTTTCCAAAGTGAGGAAATTAAAAATTCCTGTTTTTGTCTTTCATATCAGGTGATCTTGGCTCAGTGTGCAGTCTATCTAGCTCGAGCACCTAAGTCTGTGGACGTCTACAAAGCCTATGCAAATGTTAAAGCCTGTTTGAGGAACCACAAGGGCCCACTGCCATCTGTGCCTCTTCATCTTCGTAATGCACCCACAAAACTTATGAAAAAGCTGGGCTATTCAAAAGGCTATAAGTACAACCCATCCTTCAGTGGCCCTGTAGAGCAGGAGTACTTACCTGATGAACTAGAGGGGGTCAACTTTTTTACTTGGTCTCCTGATCTCGATTAAATTAATGACTGTTCATTAGTAGTTAACACACACTCTTCTCAAATTAAGCATCATCTAAACATTTAGGGAAAAGGTTATGAAAGTATTATCTGTGATTTCTGATCATTTGATTAGAACAAAAGTGGTTCATGGGAGATCATGCAAAATCAGATGTGTTCATGCAATTAATAAACATTGCTGTGTTTAATAAAATAATTACAATAGCAAGAAGAGCTACAGATATCAATATTAGAATTTGAGTACAGGTCTGATTGTGGGAAGCAATTTTTATACTTATTCATAATACCAATCACTTTTACTACAACATTTATGGCACATGTTTTTATGTAGTTTTGTTTCACCATTTCATGTAATTACGCTACATGTATACATCTCCCTGCAGTCCTCTTTTGGGTCCTGACCCACATCCCTGATTATGTAAAATGCACAGTTTTTATGTTGTGTTTGTCACTTTCTGTATGAAGTCACATATGTTTAAAATTATTAAAACATAAAAAGTAATAATTAGTTACATTTCCAATACTTTATTTTGAAGTCTTTGTCTTTTCCTCAGTTTTGTGCCATGGTCTAAAGAAAACATAATTTTCTATCATTATTTACAGCTATAATGATGGTTTATGCTATGTCATTGGGCAGCACCGGGTCTATCCTCACCTCAGTAACCCAAGGAATGAAAGAGGCCACGCGGGTGAAGACTGTGGGCCTCTTGGCAGTGTTACAACCACGTCCATCAACAAAACTGGTCACTCCCTGGACGTACCACTTACCATCTCTGCCTTCACAGTTCAGTGGGCCTCCAGAGTCACCCTGAAAGATGTTACATTTATTAAAACCATTTCAGTGAGTACATTACACATTGGATTTCTTACGTGACACGCTGACTTGGTATCACCTCCAGCACATATCATAGTTGTCTTAGCTGAGCTGCCCCACCAATCACTTTGACTACAAACTTTGTGCTCCACCACTGGGAGAAGAGCTTGTTGAAGTTTAGTTGCTTGAGGACCACCCGCTAAGGGAAAAAAACATTAATTTATTATGTCTACTTAAAATAGAATGCAGCAAACTTACAGTAAAGACGACCCCAGCCAGTGACATAGCATGGGTAGTTGTGAGATAGAGTAGAGCCTTCTGGTGGTAGGCAGGCCAGCTGAACTTTGTCATTTAGCACAGCACTGTTCTGGAGCTTGAGCAGGGCAATATCATTACTACAGTAGGTAAATATGTAAAACAAAAACATGTCAGAAGAATTGTGTTTTTGTATGGAGTGAGAATGGCCTTTTGTTACGTCTTATAATACTGGTACCTCTTATTATTACCTCCTATTTATGTTTGTCCATTTACAACTTTACACAATAAACTACTGAACAGATTGGGATAAAATCTTAATTCTATTTTGAGTTACAAGGTGTACGTAATTAAGTGGCTGTTTAAGTGTATGTTCAAACATGCCAACCTACCCACAAGATGCACAGTTGCCATTCCATTTAGGATGAATGATCATTTTCTCAACCCTTAAAGACTGCTCTGGCCCTTCCACTTTATCCATGTCATGTTCTGCAAGGACCACGCGATATGTGTGGAAGCTATAGATTGGATCACAGCTTGAAATTTTTTAAACATTAACTTCCAAACTCATTTAAAATTCACATTACTGTAGGCTTACGTGATGCAGTGGGCCGCAGTCATAACCCAGTTAGGAGCTATGAGGGTCCCTCCACAAGTGGGAAAAAAGGTTTCTAGTGAAATCTGCCATGGCCAGCTGTACGGCCGGGCTTCCTCACCATTCACCACTCGGTTAGTGTTGGGTGGATAGCTGGGCACTCCACATCCACACGCTTGAATTAAACAAAGCATACTAAATCTTCCATAAAACTTATACTAAACTTTGAAAAAATATTTATAGTGAACTCACCAGCTGTTACACCCAGCAGGAGAACAAGTGCCAGTTCCATTGCTATGACAAGAAATATTCAAGTGTCTAATGCAGCAATATATGGGCAACTCTACAGACAGTACCTGGGATTTTTCCTCCCCTTCACCAGGTGGCAAGGTTACTGTGTACTCAAGGACATATTAGCATTGATACTATAGTGTTTTTTAACTGAATAAACTGCAAAATAAAATATAGGGTAAATAATCATATGTTTTCATAATTAATAATTTAAAAAGTAAAATATACAGTACAAATCATATAATACTTTACATAGACCACATTGTATTCTAATTTTGGAGGTCACTGCTTTTTATCAATTTAAACACTGCCTTATAGCATCTAAATATAGTGAAAAGTCTCCTTTGCAATGACCAATATTTGTGCTATAATAACTACCTAAAGGCGGCACTCTATAGTGAATGTGACTCCAAAGGCAAAACTCTACCACTTCCGCTCTGGGGTGCAGAAGAAGACATTATTGTTTAAAGATGGCGCTACCCGGTGTTTTACTCGTGCGGATGAGAGCACTCTGCAATATGGGCAAATGTGTTCAAACAAGAGATCAAACAGCGTCATTGTGGAGTGGAGAAATGCGGTGGTATCGGACCAAAGCACGGAGTCATCAAGAACTCGTATCGGACCATAGTCACAGTAAACGTGGTGAGTTTTAGCATCGGCGGCTAACGTGGCTAACAGTTGACAGCTCGCACCATACAGGAAACCTCAAGGGCACTCACATTATGCATAGATGCTATTATGGCTTTCTTTGTTTAAATAAACCTGTCAACGTAGTCTGCAGTTAACCCCTTCTTGTTTTATACTGTTCAGGTAGCGCTCATTCAAATCTTTTAAAGGAGTTTCCAGATTCTAAAAGTCTTTTGCACAACACTATCTCCCGTTCACTGGGCATCAACGACCTGTCCAAGCTTGTCCAGTACAGCAACACTGAAAATGGGGATGTCAAGGTCAGAAGAAATAACACTGAAACTGAAAATATTTTTGAATTATATTATATTTTACTTTATTTACTTATTTTTTATTGTACAGAAAGCAACAGTCACAGTCTTATGGCCTTGCAAAATTGAAGAAGAGGGTTATGCCACAAGAAAGATTGACGCTGAAAGGGCTGCTGCAGCTGCTGTTTGTCAAAAACTCAAAGTAAGGACCTCTATAATAAAAACACTGCATTTCCTATGGAGCTTGTACCTAATAAAGTAGCACTCGCTGTGGACTTCTGTTGTAACCCACATGTCTGATCATCTTGTGCACTCAGAGGTGGTCTTCTATGTAACAAGTGGTATAATTTATTTAGCCTATTTACTATCTCTAACCACTGTCTTTTATCTCTGGCATCTTCAACCATTTTTGCTATCTAGGAAGATTAACGAATCGTGATACAGTGCATTCATTATTGCTCTGCTATTCACTGTAGAATGGCATTGTTCATATTAAGAAAAGGAAAATAATTCATCTTAAGTATTATAATAAAGATTGGATTAGATGTACACTGAATGTATAGTAGTCTTCGGTGTATGACAAATCGTGATCTATGGAGCTATTGATTTCATTTATTTGAGTTCATGAGCAAGTAAAAAATAAAGCAGCCAATGAAGGTAATCTTAGTTGACCTGTTTTCATCCTCTGCAGGACATGGGTGTTATTGGTCCAAATAATCAGCTCCCCAAAAGAAGAGCTGGCAGAGGGAGAGGCGGGCTGCACTCACTCCTCTACGACAAAGAAGATGATTTATGTGAAGATAACATCCACATGTCTAGATCAGTGTCAAATGAACATAAACGCCTGCCTATCATTGAAGAAAACCCTGATATGACAAACGCAGTATCCCTCTTTAAACAACCTAAGTCCCTCCTGAACAGGGTCATCCAAGTGGCCACGTCTTCCAACAGAAGCAGGGTATGTGGCTTGAACAGTTTTATAGTGAACTTTAATGTACGGAAATGTATAAATGTTATCTTGTTTTTGCAGGAGTTTACTCAATTTAAAACAACAGGAGGAAAACTAAAGAAATGTGAGCTGACATTGCACTGGCCTGAACACATGACATTCATAGCCACAGCAAACAATAGAGTGGCAGCAGAGAAAAGGGCAGCTGCTTTGGCGTGTATGAAACTTAAGGTAACAGACATTTTCTATAAGTTTTTATAATGGTCAATAGGAGAATATATAATTTTTAAATGTGTACCTAATAAAAAAAAACTTGCATTGTGCACAGGAGCGTAAGCTGCTTGATGAGAATAACAACCCTCTTACTCATGCAAAGTACAACCGTGAGAAGGTGAAGGAGGCTGGAGAGAGGGAGAAACGGCCATTTCTGCTGGATGTACCGGGATATCTGGAGGACAATATAAAAGAATATCTTTCAGAGGTTAGTAAAACATATGTTGTATAAAGAAATAACTGTATCAGCATTTTTATTTATTATTTTATTACCTCCACCTGCCTACGTTTGTCGGTTTGTTTGTTTGTCTATAAGCAATTTCACTCAAAAAGTACATATGGAATTTTGGAAGGAAGGATGCAGGAATTTTTATAAGGAAGTTTCTCTTGTTCGCAACTTTATTTAACAAGTTTGTATAAAATTTTCAAAAGTTCAGAGATTATACAAAGTGGACTTTTTACCAGTACAAGAAATAGGGGTTTTAAGGAACTGAGGAATTTGTACCCTGAACTTAAAGGTCACTAGTATGAGTATGTCTGGGCACTGCTTCTTTTCCATTGCGAGATTAGGCCAATGCCGTGTCAGATGTCTGCACATACTGTATTTTATTTTAAAACTTAACATACTTTTTAGATATTCATATTGTCAGTTCCCAATGGATTTTATTGTCTCCATACAGTATCCAGTTGCAGCTGAGGTACAGAAGGTCTGGGAGGAGGAGGAGCGGGCATCTCAGAACATGAACCAGGAGGAAGACTATGAAGAAGAGGAGCTGGTGATGGACGCCATTACAGGCCGACCATACAGACCACTGTCCCCACACCGGGCGCAGCGGCTCAGTGCACACCTCAAGGAGCAGTGGGAGAGGGCTGACCCCGGGCTGACCACAGAGCTCCCGGTGGATGGTCACCGTGAGAGGGTGGTGTCTGCAGTGCGGTCCTCCAGGGTGGTGGTCATCGCCGGGGAAACGGGGTGTGGCAAAACAACAAGGATCCCCCGGTTTCTGCTTGAGGAACGGGTGAGAGGAGGAGAGGGAGCCCACTGTAACATCCTGGTTACTCAGCCTCGACGGATCAGCGCTGTGTCTGTAGCTCATCGAGTGGCTCAGGAGATGGGTCCAGCTCTTAAACACACTGTGGGGTATCAGGTAAATAACTGCTGTGGTTGTTTATACACTATTTAAGCATATTTTCTGATGTTCAGCGATTCTTTTTTTCCCCCCACACCTGAAATTGACATATTTTGACATATTTATTGTTGATAAAGCATATTGTCATTCTCATTTCTAAAGTAACATTTTAAGGGGGAGAAAGGGAGAAAGAAAACTATGTAAAAACATACATATAATATGAAATTTCTTGCATCAATGTGAGAACCACTGCTATAGAAAGCCAAAACTCTGTGTATCTGAATATAATCCTAATTGTAATATACTGGTTTCGAGTCACTGTATGTAGTTGGCTTACTGGTTTGGTTCCCCCTGCTACATAGTGATCTATAAAAGAACAATGATTAACAATTTAAACAAAAACAGAAATAATGCTTTACCTACTGGTACTTTTATGTTAAAAGAGATACCATTTTATACAAGTTTTATACATAGATTTTGCAGCCATACAACACCAACACTTATTAGAATAACAGCCTAAGTACAGTGTGAAAATAATATGCAAATTGAATCACATCATTTTTTTCCTAAAACCGTTCAGCCCCATACTTCATCTTTTCAATTCCATTTCTTCATAGGTCCGACTCGAGAGCCGACCTCCGGAGCAGAGCGGGGGTGCACTCCTCTTCCTCACTGTGGGTGTCCTGCTTAAGAAGCTCCAGTCCAACCCTTCCCTCACTGGAGTCAGTCATATTGTAGTAGATGAGGTTCATGAGAGGGACATCAATACGGACTTACTGCTGGCTCTGCTCAAGTCCAGTCTGGAGGAGAACCCTGACCTCCGGGTAGTCCTAATGAGCGCTACCGGGGACAACCACAGACTCTCCCAGTATTTTGGAGACTGTCCCATTGTAAAAGTGCCTGGTTTTATGCACCCAGTAAGAGACCGATTTATAGAGGATGTTTTAAGGGAGATGGGAAGACGACTACCGGGCCAACAGAAGACAGCAGGCAGTGAGGTAAGTTGGATAATAGTGGCAGGGTTCGTACAAGTGCTTGAAATCCTTGAAAATGCTGGAATTTGAATTGTGTTTTCATGGTTTGAAAAGTGTGAATTCTTGACTAATATTTTCACACTTAGTCCGCACACAGACCCCACAGATTATTTTTATAATGTTTGCGAACATTTGCTGCAAGTTTGTATGCAATTTATTTAACTTTTCCGTATTATTATTATATTTTTGTCTACTTCAAACAAATTTTTAATTATCATGGTCGGATAAAAAATGCCTCTATAGCGCCCCCATGTTTATGACTCCTATGGGACTCTTATAACTGAAACAGTTTTTGCCACATCTTCTTCTAACTTTCTGGACAGTTACATATAATGAATACGCTGAACTAGACGGAGTGTGGTACTTCTGCGTTAAATAATAGTTGATTAATTAACAAATTAATGATTTTGAGCATTTTATTGGAGCCATTACTCCTAGTGAACGTTAACCAAATCTCATGAAGTTTGTCACAAGGATCTGGGCTAGGGTCTATTTAATGGACATATGCAAATTATCACGGTCGGATAAAGAATGCCTCTATAGCGCCCCCATGTTTATGACTCCTATGGGACTCTTGATACACTTACTTTG
>JAVQKG010027017.1:0-18227 GCA_036025885.1 Hypseleotris bucephala
TTGTAACTACTAAAATTTATCAAATAGCAATCACTATTTTTTATTCATCCCCTTTTACTCCCAATGATGGATGATTAAAGTAACTATAAATTAGGTGAATATGTAAATGAAGAAAATCAATAATCAAACCTGACAGTGATTATTTTCTATTCTTGTGGAATGTATTAGTCATCTTTTAAAATGTCTCTTAGACACTAGACTTAGGCACCAGCTGTGCCTCTGTAGTAGTATATGTCTTAATCAGAGCTGAGGCAGTGTATGACCTCAGTGTGTCCCGAGAGAATAGATGATTTTCATACAAATGTACACAGGGCATTACACCTGTGCTCCTGGATATCCTCACAGGAACTGCACGGACAGGCTCACATTCTGATACTGATTAGTGATAGTGCCTCTGAAGAACAAACTGGCTTTATGGTTTAGTCGAGGGGGGTGTTTGTTTAATGCATTGTGTCAGAAATAATAAATGATCAGTCTCTGGGAGAGCGCTGACATTTCCCTGTTTTTATGGGCCCTCTGTGACTTTGACTTATAATTTAAACATCTCAACAAAATAGTCAGTTTTCCAGTTTGTATTAGGCACATTTTATTTGTCTATTGTATGCATCCTAAATATAAGTGCTACATGACACACATGCATGCTACAGTAAATGTTTTACATCAGATCTTATTTGATACATAACTCAGCTAACATCCTTGAAGCCTTAATGTAACATGTGAATATATCTCTGGTAATGGTTAATTTTGTAATCCAACAGAGAGTATTTTTCTGTTATCTGAAAATCATCATTTGAGGACATATTGCTCTGACCTGTGGCCTTGCCTGTGAACAGCCTATAACAGGCTAATTGAATTTCACAGCCCCTCAATTCCTCACTGAAAATAAGCTTAACTCGTGGTATACCATGCCTTGGTTTGTCATATGTTTACTCACATGCTCACATACTGATGTTTTTGTGTGTCTGCACTGCGACAGCAAACCTAACCTGACTATCAATATCATGAATGCCTGGGACTTCTATATGGATTATGTAATTTCATAAGAAGACAGATTTTTTATGTAATAGTTTGTGAACTAATGTTCTTGTTCTTCTCCAGTAGATCCATGATGAGTGGTGGAGTCAATGTGAAGTCAGCTCCTCGAGCTTCATCCTCAGGGATTCCTCTTCCTCGCAGCCTGTTACCATCCTCTCCCAAAACAGACCCATGTCGTCGGACTCACCAGCCCAGGACATACTCACAGAGCCCTAAACACACACCCACTCACACCCCACTGCACTCCCCCTCTCCTTCACCCTGCAGACAGAGCTCTGGGATCTCTGCCTTTTTCTCCCGGGACCACAACCTAAAAAGTCAGCTCTTTCAGCGAACTGGAGCTCTACCTGTGCCTAAAGCATCACGCTCGGCCTACAGCAGTCCTATCACCCAGAGGAGGATACCACCGCCTCACTCCAAAGACACACTAGATCTTAGAAAAACAACCTCTCCTCTCTCCCACACTCACTATGAACAAGATGGAAACAGAAACACATACAGCAATAAGAACCAAACACTGGGGGCAGCCAACCCTCATCCACATCTTCAGTTCAGACGAGGGTTAAACTGTAACTCAGTGTCCAGTGAGGGACCATCTATAGCTCAGACTTCACTGTTGTGTCAGAGTAACATTCGAACACACCACAGTCAAACTAAGTCCAGTTATGAGGCTGCCTTAAAAGAACGTAATGACTCCTTGAGCCAATCAGATGAAGAGATGAGGACTTCTGAAGACACTAGTCCCATTTCTTCTCCTGCTTCTCTGCCTCCACCACTAATGACTTTCAACATGACATCTTTGTCCACTACTGCTGTCACTAAACAGGACCAAAGTCTACAGAAGGAGGATGTATCCACAGATACAAATGCACTCAAAGTCAACATGGCAACTGTTGCTCCTTTTAGTTTCAGGTAAATACTTAAAGTTGCACTACTGTATTAAATGTGTTTTGTTTTACAAGTGAAGGAACTAACCAACTACACACTTCCACTGGACTGAGGCACTCTGATTGTCCAATACATCTGTTATCTATCCAGAACTAGAATCTATCAGGAACGCTTGAGGGATCTCATTCACAGCAATTTTTATTTTTTACCTCAAATTCTGGTTTGTGTGTCATAGTTTATGGTTTGCTTAAGACTGTGATACAGGGAAGGGTAAGTTTCACAAAATCAGGTAGTGTTGCATTAACATACATTTCTGAAGCAGAGATGATTGCAGTTGTCTATTTCACAGGTTATGATTCATAAATACAATTATTACATGGTATAAGAATAGTATACAACAACAAAACATCTGCACTTTACAGTGACTTTAAATTTAAAGGATGTTTTTTGTGAATTTTTCACAGGGTCCAGATTCAAGACAGTGACCTCTGTATCGATGATCTCAGTGACTGCTCTTCTGGATCCATTGAAGTCTGCTGTGACGACTTAACTCCAGGTAAAACACTGTAAATCACATGCACACTGGTTTAATCACTTGAAAAATGTCTGTCCAATACATTTTGAGATATTATATTAAGTTTAAATGCCTATATTCAAGTGTCTGACTGAGCATGCGAGCCGCTGACCTTTGGGAGTTATTGTGGGAGCTGGATGGACAAAGAGATGGCTATTATTTGTCGAAATATGTGTGTGTCATGCTCCTACTCATCCACATCAGGTCTGTAGTCATTCTAGTCAGCATCATTTAGTGCTCTTCTGTGTTGGCCTTTCGTTTCCATCCCTGACTTTGCACTAAATTTGGCATGGGAGACAGGGTATTGCCATAGCTTGGAGTATTGCATTGTGGAGTTTAGTTCTCTTATATGCACTTTCTGCAGTTTAATTTTAGTTTTTTTTAACGTTGTCAGGAAGTCCCATCCCTTCCTCTTGTCTCTTTTGCTTTTGCCCATTTTAGTCCCGCTGACCTAAAAAGCCTCTGTCCCAGCATGAGTTCATCAGTCTCACCACCAACGCTCTTTCCTGTGCACTCACCAACAGTCACAGTTTGTTGTGGTCACTGTGAGTAGTGACTTCATTAGTCAGACTTTATCACCACTTTGTTGTATTTAATGTGCTGCTGTCTGTAGGAGCCAAAGGATTATACTGTGTGTATATATAAGTATAAGGATTATACTGTGTGTATATGTATATATATATATATATATATACTTATATCCTAAAGTTTATTTTAGGTACATTTAGGTTTGTTTGAATGAGTTTTTAAAACAACCTTTGGCACAATGTACTTTTCATTTGGATGAATGGCAACCAGGTTGGATTATTTGGAATAATAGTCAATACATCATTGTCTGGAAATACTACACAGTGTTGGTTTAACTGAAGTAATGACAGGAGGAACAGCTCTGCTTTGCATTGTAGATTGTGTATTTATGTTGTTCATAATACAGAATGTGTTGGTTGTGTAATGTGTAATATTAGACTCTTGCCAGTCAAGTCAGTTCTTACTTTCCTCATCGTCAGCTTGTATTGTAACATTGAACATACATAGTACGTTGTTAAGTAACAAGAAATGCTCTGAGGCGTTGAGGAGGGGTGGATATTTTTATGCACTTCCTTCCTAATTTCCTGTCAGATAACCCGCGCTAATAAAAGTCATACTTCTTGAAAAATTCACATGACAAAACATGACATCAATGTATTTGAACTATATCCTATCGAGCTGCATGTAAAATCCTTTAAAAGCTTTTAGGGGTTTGAAGCAACTGTTTGTGTAAAAGGGGGTGGGACCAGTCCTGCTCTTTAAAGCTGTCTTGGGACTGTGCTTGTGGCCTTGTAATTGTCCCTTGCAGGCGTTAGAAACTGATCTTAAGTGTGTTAGACTGCTCTGGAGCTGCATTTATAAAGAGGGTGGGATGACACAGTAATGACTATAATTTAAAAAATCCAGATTGGGAGAGAGCAAAGATTGTTAGAAAAAATTGGAGAAAGGTTGAAAAGGTTACGGGATGAAAAGACTGGCATGCACTTTAATAAAAGAGAGTAAATAATTGGGGGTAAGTTCAAAAGCAAGGTTTAATGTCGGTGCGTCTAAAGACAAGACACTGTTTTATTGGATTATGGCTAATGTCGTACAAAAAGAAATTCTCTATAAGTGGATGTTTTGAGTGCGGTGACTTTCAATCATCTGTAACATAATCAGGTCCCATAGTGTCTTCTGGGGAGTCTCTAATGAAGACTGGAGCATTTAATGTGACTGTAGCACCATGTGGTCTTTCAATTAGGCCCAGACCTCCTGACCTCAGCGCTCTGGAGATGTGCATTTGAGCTGGTGTCCAGGTCTCAGCGCTGTGTTGTGTAGCTGTTTGTTGTGTATGTGTGGAGCTGTGTGTATGTGTGACAGCGTACAGATGGTGTTTGAAAGATGAATGTGATTTTGATTCTGTATCACTTTACATTTTGCTGTGAAGGGTTGGCCTTTCATTTTCCTCTCTCAGTCACCTAAATGGTTTCTCTGTTATGTATAGGTAATTGATAGACATACAATGCACATACAGTATATAATATATAATATTGTGGAGGGGATACTTAACAAAATACTTGACTAAAAACAATTGATAAAAAAGACATAAAAATAACTAAAGGATCGTATATACCATAACTTTTGTTTACATTAAATCTTGAAAGTACTTCCAAAAATGAACAAAATAAATAGAAAATCTAATACATTTAGATATTTAGATACATTCACATTTAGAGCAGTGCAATCTGGGTAATAGTAGGCTATATTACAATTAAATATGCAAACTATTAACAAAACTTTTGCTAGAAATTAAACCTGGTGTATTTAAAAAGGTTTATAGGTGATTAGCTCAAATACTGCTTGTTGGTTAACTTTTTGAAAATAATAAAATTTCAGTATTTAATTTCCTTTCCCTTACTGCCCCTGACCAGTGCACTGTAGTGAATATCATTTTAAAACGTCTGCTGCATTGACTCTTGGACAGTGTATAATCCTCTTTGGCCAATCTAATCAGAGACATATGCAGAGCTGGGCCTGGACAGTCATGAGTGGTTTAGCTGTGATCAGACATAAGCATGTGCTGGATTATCTTCTATCTCATCTCCAGGAGTGAGCTGGTAATCACTATTTAGGGTTTAAATATCAAAGAGTTCTTCGTATTTTACCAAACTTTGACTTCACTGGAGTCATTACAGTGATGAATTCATTAATGCTGCACTTAAAACTGGTATTGACTTTGTGACCGGACTAAAAGAGCCTTATTCAAATACATTTGGAACATTTTAGTGTAATACTCAGAAGACACACAGTATTGATTTCAGGTTCATTTTTAGATTATTTTTTTATTTCCTTCCTTTATTTAACCAGGCAACATATTCTTGTTTACAATAAGGACCTGGCCATCATTATAGTGATTGGACATTGGTCAATTTAATAAAATCTTTCGGCTCTCTCCACCCACTTTTTTCTTGACTGTGAATTCATTTGCATGGATACGTCATTTTGGCTGGTTTGGCTCGCAGAGTCACTTCTGATCCCCACCAAAAATTATTTATCCAGGCTTTGGGATCGATACATATAATGACTACACCAACTGTAAAAAGTTAGACTAAAGAGTTTTTACCCCATACAGTCTTCAATTGGACCAAATAAGAATTAAATCAAAGGCCACATCTGGACACCTCTGACTAATTTTAACTTTCATGGCTTATGCCATGTCTTATGCAACATCTTAACAATAATGTGGTGTTTGTTGTGGCTGTCCTGGCTACAGCATGTTGTTCAATAGTAACTGCATACACATATTCACACATACTATACCCACACACAGTAATATTTCATTAATGAGACAGTGTGAAATCCCACTCTGGTCTGACACTGCACTAAGACAAAGCTTGACCTCTCTACATTACTGCCCCCACAGACATTTCCTGACAATGTAGGAGTCATGGCTGTATTAGACGAACAAAGCGGGAGGACTAGTGCAGGAGACGGGTGAATTGAGAAATGGGTGAATGAGTGCACACTTTAAGATTTTCTGTGACCTCTGTGTGTGACTCTGAGCCCGAGGAGCTGAGTTATGAAGCCAGTCGTGTGTAACCTCCCTGTGCCTTTGTGAGACCACACACACACTTACACAAACACACACACACACACAAATCAAATCTACACACCATCACACACATACACACACACACCGGAATACACTCACAGAGACATCTATGTGTCAAATTAATAACCCGTGGAGAATCAAGCTCACATTCACATGCCAGGGTACATGCACTGGACAATTTATTAGCTTGACATTATAGCTAATAGTGGCACCATCTTCTGTTGGTCTAGCCCCGTACTTACTTTCGTCATCTTGTGTGTTTGTAAAACATCCTCTGAAAAACATGATGATGTTTTTTTCTAAGCTAATATTGTTGTATTGTATTTCTGTTACAAGGTATTTTTCTTTATACTCTACATTCTCTGTAAACTCCAGAGATGGTTGTGTGTAAAAAGAAATACTGAAAATAATCAATTTCTGAAATACCAAGGCCACTTCAACGTAAGCAGGTGTACAGTATGTCCCATCACAAAATCCATGGGCTCTATGGCTTTGTGATCTGATTAGATTGATTATGAGAAGGTAAATGGAGTGTCCAGTGTGCACATTTAATTTCTTCATGTGTAGCTCTACACGTCTAAGAACTATTTTTACTAGGACCAAATTATCTACTCACACAAAAAGACAATATAAGGACATCCATGGCTGTGGGCGCCACGCAGTAACCAGGCAACCAGCTCTGCAGCAAGGCATTATGGGATACCCCTGGGAAGTGTGCTCAGAATGTCAACAATGAAAGGGAGCATCTAGCAAGAGCAGTGCCTTTTAACAAACAAAACACAAATGCAGCTGTATTTCTTTCCCACATTATTATTTTGTTGTTCTTACCTCTCAGCTGCATGTGACTCATTGTGAATAAGTGACATTAGCTGGCCGTGTAAATGGTGTTTTTGTCTGATTTACGTTTGCCCCTGCACATACACTCACACTATTGTCATGAATAGCCCTAAAGAATCCGAATTGCCTAAATGCTTTAGCTGGTGACGCATAGCATGACTCGGCCCATCTGACCGGGACCACCACAGACGCGTCACTGTGCAAACAAATCCTTCATTTACACTTTTATTGTACGTTTGTGCGAGGAGCTAAGTGTTGTTTATAGCCGCCTGCCAGCTCAATATTTTGTCAGTAAACAGGACATCCACATTGTGTTACTTACAGTGTTACTCAACTGTGTCATAGTATTCTTCTCAGTGTCCTGTATAGCCCATGCCTTAGCGGTTAGCGGGTCCATTGATATAAGTGAATGTGTGAGCAGTGTTGGGGCAGGATATCCCCTCTCTGTCTTACAGGCTTCCTCTGCTCCTTCTGCGAGCACATAAAAAGATCCTTCCTCGCCATTGTCCGCCGCTTCCTTATGACTTTCTTTGTAAAATTTTGGAAGGAATACATTTTTGTAGATAAATAAACACAACCATATGTACCAAATAATTGCAATATAATCTATTGCAGCAAGAAAAATTTATGTATGTATTCATCTTCTTCCGCTTATTCACGCTAAGGGTCAGTGATGCCTAGAGCCTATTTCAGAGATTCTAGATATATTTCATTTTGCGTCTTAAGACTATTTTGAATACTATTAGTACTTTACAATTTGTACACGCACAGACATTTGACTCAACAGTGAATGAATGGCATCTAAAAAATGACTCCAACTTTTCTCCAGCAGTACTTTTCCTGCAACACAAATGTCCTTGTGTAGCTCTGTAAACATGCATATAATGTACCACACAGTGCGCCTATGTGTTTGTGCATGAGTTGATGTCCTGCCGGCTGCTTCACATGACTCCTAAAGGAATATAGTGGATAATCTGTTCCAAGCTGTTTAGTGATGCTATGGCAAATATACTCATGCAAAGTGCGGGAACATTCAGGCTGTCTGTTTGTCAGCGGGTCCATATGAGGTGCCATGTGGGAGAATATTATGAACATGGTCTCACACATCACTACTAAGGTCTTACACACTGCATATAAGGTCTCACACACCATTATGTCCCGTACACTTAATCAACAGTCACACACACCACATCCAAATTCTCGCACATCACTACTACACATACTCACACACATCATCAAAACTTTTCACATACTATTTCCTCACTCATCCACAATATGCACACACACGCATATGCACACACACACTCACACACACAGACACACACATACACACAAAAAGACATACACACACAGACTCATTCACACACTGAAAACACCCTTGTTTCAGTGTAATTACAAGTTTACAACTGTGAAATGTGAAAGCAGAGTGGTGTGTGAGAGAAAACATGGTGTGTGAGAGGCATGTCTTCCTGTTTCAACAGGAAGTCAGTCGGCGGCCATCTTTGTAGTTCTCCAAAACACAACTAAAACAAAAACAAAATAATAACAAATACATTCATTTATATACAATAAATAAACAATAATCTTTCTGCATATTGCCCTGAACCTGAAGGTGAATACACTTAGGCGCTGAAGCATTCCCAAAATTGCCACAGATTAATTAACCATGCTGTAGTTTATAGACCGCACATCTGTTTTATACAGTTGTGTTTGCAATTTACCGATGAAATAACACACATCTTGAGACAATCTGACATTAAAGCCAATTTATTTAGAGTCAAAACAGTGTAACCAATATTACACAAAAACACTGTAGTACAAAAATGGAATCCCTGTGCCCAAACCCGGGTTCTCCGCGTCCCAAGCAAAAGCTTATCCATGTGAGCTGAAGTCACTTATACTACTCCAATGTGTCTGTAGATAATTTGACATATGTAAAGGTTCAGGGCAATATGCAGAAAGATTATTGTTTATTTCATTTTTTCTAAAAATAACTTTTTTTAACTTAGGCGCGGGGCATTTGCAAAAAAATGAATGTATTTGTTATTATTTTGTTTTTGTTTCTTAAACAAAAATCCATGATACAACACGGATTGTCTTACCGCAACTTTTTTGAGATTTGGACAGTTCCGTTTTGGAGAACTACAAAGATGGCCGCTGACTGACTTCCTGTTGAAACAGGAAGGCATGCCTCTCACACACCATGTTTTCTCTCACACACCACTTCTCTGCTTTCACATTTCACAGTTGTAATTACACTGAAACAAGGGTGTTTTGAGGGTGTGAATGAGTGTGTGTATGTCTTTTTGTGTATCTGTGTCTCTAAGTGTGTGTGTGCATTTGCGTGTGTATGAGTGAGGAAATAGTGTGTGAAACGTTTTGATGATGTGTGTGAGTATGTGTAGTAGTGATGTGAGAGAATTTGGATGTGGTGTGTGTGACTGTTGATTAAGTGTACGGGACATGATGGTGTATGAGACCTTATATGCAGTGTGTAAGACCTTAGTAGTGATGTGTGAGACTGTAGATGTGGTGTGTGAGACCATGTTCATAATATTGTCCCACACGGCACCTCATACAGTTGTGGTCACTTGTATGCACACACATGCACATGCAATTATTACACTCTATAGGGGAAACTAGCTATGAGTCACCACCAAGCCCCCTCCTACTTAACCCTCTTCGCCGGTCCCCACCTCTCCGCAGTTGCCATTAATTCTGCTCACACACGCACAGACACACACGGTGGTTGTCTCCACTGAGACATTAGTGACAGATCTATTGGCTGCTAGGGCACGAGGTGGAATTGATGGAGAGATGGCGCGAAAAAGGAATGGCCTAGAAGAAAACTAGAGTGAAATGGACCCTAATGGAAAACTATAGGAGCTGTGGCAAAAGACACCATTGATAGTCTGGTGTTTTGTAAAATGGGAAGGAAATGAGGATACAAGGACTAGGTGTGTTTGGTAATGGTCTGCACATACACAGTTTGGAAAAGGAGACTATAAATTGTACAGGCATGGCAATGTGGCTGGGGAAAAGTACAAAACTAAAGATATCTTCAGCCATAATGATGTGGAATAGTCCATGGGAGTTGAATGCACATAATTTCTAATTGCACATAAGTAAATTGTGACATTGAAAAGATTTACATGTGAATGATTACTGCACAATTTGATCTAAGATTCTACATATTTGTTTTTTTAGCATTGTTCCTGTCTGCTTTACCAAAGTGTGTTGAGAGTTATGTAAAAAATACATTACCACATTCTAGACTGAATATCTGACAGAAGCACAGCCACATTTACCAAACCCTGGCATCATTTTTCTGTGCACACACAAACATGCGAACAATCACTAGACTTCACTCAGTCTTGCCAGGACTGAGATGATTCACTGTTCCCTGTTGTGCCTGGCACTGGCTGCACACAGGCAGCTGATAGGTGCGGTGATTGATATGCAGTGGGGAAGTGGTTATTACTGCAGTTACATAACGAAGAAGAGCATGAAAACTCATCATTTCAGTGTGAATAAGCAGGTGCTACGGAAGACATGAAAATTGATTTTTTTTCTGCCAGCTAGTGTGTTGATTTTTACATGTTTTTCAATCTAAAAGTGTAGAACAACATATGAACAGTATATACGTTTCTTCTGTAACCTAGTTTGGACATGCCTGACATTTCTTATTTTGTTATCAACCTTGTGTACACATATCATGGTTGACTGTAAATGACAAAAGTAAACATGCGTGGGATTTTCTTGTCCATTAATTTTATGATGCTGCCTCAATACACGCATTGTGTAAAACTAAGCAAAGATGAACTTAAATATGACTTTTTGCCTTTATGTGTATAAATTGAAGGATTACAGACACTATAACCAATCACTGTGGTCTTAATCACCATTTGTAGAAAACATTGGCTAGCAAGACCAGTCTTGGTGGGAGGTAAGTTTCTATAAATCAGTCTTTAACAATATCTATCTAATCTGATTATCACAGACAGTAATCCAAAACTAGCAGTACTTCATGCAATGCTTATTTTATTTACATGGCTGTCTTTCAAACTGTTATGGTCAGTTCAAAGTTGGTAATGTTCCCTGAATTCTGATTGGTTGTCCATCTATCTAGTCGCTTTCAGAAGTAGAGTAGTGAGCTTTAATATGTTCATCCTTCCAAGAAATCCATTCAAGCAGTGATGGGACATGAGAAGATAGAGACTAAATCTGTAGAATTAGTTGCACAGATTTACACCACATGTTTGTCTGGAAGTATGATAACTGTCTTGAACCTTAAAATAAAACTGAAATGCTCAACAATTTATTTTGGAGGTAACAGAACCTACAGTATGTACCTGAGACTTGAATTTGATCCAACTCCTGGGAGGGCTTAATGCAGCTCAACAAAAACATCTGCTCAGAAAGTGTTATGCAATAATACAGTTCATTAAAGGATAACTAGTTATAGTCAAACTAGTCCAACCCAGAACTGATTGCAGTTTTATTTATATGGCAATAAAAATGCAACATTGTGGGTTGTGACAGGTAATATACTGTATTTGCTCTTACCATACAGCTCTTGCTCTTGTCAGTGGCGCAGTTTTGATTGGTGGTGGGACAGAAGCAGACAGGTTCTGGGTGGTAGTAAAGGCCACCCTGAAGACCTGGGCCATGGCAGCACCCATAAGGAGAGGGGAAGTGGGTGTACCACAGGTCGTCTGTCAGGGGACACTTTGGACACGGGTACAGAAGACCTTTGCCCTGGGCCTTCTCCACGTTCACTTTGGGGTTTCGCATCCATCTCCGCACCTGCAAAAAATCAACAAAAATCCAATAGCTCATCAGCCACACTGCATCAAGACAATGGATTTGTAAGTGATTTTAAGTTAGTTTCTTGAAACACGGCATGGTTGTTTGTGCCAGATGGAGCATTTTAAATATTTATATACTGGCATGAAAGGTGTAAGTTTCCTAAAATAAAACTTGCTAGATTTTTTATGCTTAAACTGATCCTGTTCTATGATGTAAAGTAGCTATTCTGTCATAATTAATATTTTACTTTATTCCCTCCCCTGCCCTACAGCAACAACAGCAGGTCGGACTTTGTGGGTTACCACTTTGACCAATAGTAGTCAATTTGCCCTTCCCTGGACTCTGCAGACTACAGACAACCTACTTTATATCACAGAACAGGGTCAGAAAGTCCATTTTAAGCACATTTTATTTTTCTTATTTTAGGAAATTTACAGACTACACCTTTAAGGCTCCAAGGATTTTCAAAAAAGAGTTTTGAAAAAAGATATCCAGTGAGCTACAGTTTGAGTGGCCAAAGGGTTTTGTTGATGCTACGTGTCAGAGAATGGTGTATGTAATTGAAAGGCAGCATTAGCTCTGAAAATCACATTACATCAAGGTCGTGCTGAAGACATGACGCATGAAGCAGTAGCTAGTAAGTGTATATTAATTTATTTTTTCCTCTTGCTCTGTTATTGATGCATATAGAGTAATGCAGGAGATTTACATTCTCCAGCACACACAGTTGTTGCTGCCAGATGCAACCTTTGATCAGAGACTGGTGATGGCTGATTATATGTCAATTCAAGTGGAACACACTCGGCCACGCAGAAGTTCACTTCAAAGAGGCTGGTTTGATCACACTGTTACACTTTGAACATATGAAATGAGAAAGGAACTCGGATACAGTCAGGTGTATAATGCCCCTGTCACATGACGAGGAAAGAAAACTTATAATAATAGATAATAGGGATTTGTTCTTGTGTGAACTAGTCTGATCAATTATTATAACCGACTAACATGTAATGCAGTCCTACAGCTTTATGTTGTGGTGAATAATACTTGAATACTGTGAGTTCTTGAGAAAACATCAACAGTGTTGCAACTTGGTGAGTAAGGCAGGCTACATTCACACTAAACTGGATTAGATATCTGATTTGTTCATGACAATGTGATCCGGCAAAACCAAAAGTTACCTATTGTCTGATTTTCACTACACCCTGAAGATAACATCAAAATTCATGTGACATAGACACAATCAGTAGAATCTTTTTCCCTCATGACTTTTTCTTTGTTGGGTAACCAAATCAAATGAGCTGCCTATTAGCTTGTTTTACTGTACATGTCCAAAGTTGCAGGATTTTATATCAATTTTTTTTTTCTTTTTTTGTCTCTGTATAAATTACACCAGCTTCACTGATGCTGAGCGACTCCAACTAATTCATTTTTAGTCAACTAAGAACCCACTGAGTCAACTAAGTGATAAACGGCTGTGAGCCCTATACTATAAAAAAATAAAAAAGCATATAAACAAGTGGCATGCAAATATTCCAAAACATTGCCTAAGCCTTCCCCAAACTGCCCTCTCATCATCTCTTCCTGTATAACTGCACAGTGTTGCTGGTGGAAAATGTGGGCCATAAGGAAGGCCTTATGCAGGGCTGGGTCCCGCAGCGTGAGGTGAATGTTCAGTAAACACACTCAACGGGGCAGAGGCCTGTCTGACCGAGGGTCCAGACAGCTGCCCGCGCAAACACAGAATACCTCACAGTCAAAGCAGATGGCAAGTCAAAGCATGTCTCAAAAAACAACCACCAACCACCTCTTTAATAGACATCACTGTAAATACAAATGAGTCACCACAAGCTCATGAAAGAAAGACTGACTTGGAAAAGGCTTTGGCAAAAATCCACAAATCTAACTGTTTGTTGCTGCCGTGATGACATTTAGACGGTGATGCAACAGAAATATCTAGCATTAACAAATTTGTGGATTTTTAGCAGTGCACACTATCCCACTATTTTGACAGAGCAAGCAGATCAATACAAAGAGCGGAAGGTTTTGGCAAGTCTAGGCAGAATCGCATTTATCTAGTATCGGACATGTTAGAGCAGGTTTGTTTACAGTGAATAGTGGAGGCTAAAGGCAGACATTGGACTTGAGGTGACAGTGATGAAAATATTGTCATCACTGGATATACAGTAAAAATGACTGAGAATGACTAAGCTCTGGCCTAAATTTACTTCCCAGTCCCAGGCCTGGATAAATTGAGACGGTACATCCTGCATAAACTTAAATGTACATCTCTGTATCAAAGGAGGCAGTCGATTAGGTATGGGGACCACAGAATGAAAAAGCCATATGAAAAAAAGCCTATTTGTTAGCATGACCAAAACATAAACAAAACAGTTGACTATGGACCACTCAAACTCTCTTACACAGCCATTGATTTGATATTTCCTTCCTTTACTTGTTTGTCTAACCCAGAGCTCTGTGTGGACTGGGCTCATTACGTGATTAGCCTTATTGAGAAATAAACACAAATAAACTGAACAGCAGCAGGCATTCATTCTAATTTGGGGCTGAGTGCTGATGCATGTCTAGAAGCTTCTCATTAGGACAGAAGAATAAGGGAGGGAGACACAAAAATATGTCTAGTCATTTATACTCACATTTGAAAAACTCAAGTAGATTTGGCAAAATGCTAAGAATCTAAGGCCTTCACATATTTATGTAAGTCTTGCCTAATATGTATTTATGCTGTATAATGCCTAGGTCCGCAACGCCAATGTGCATTTCACTTTTGGTGAGATTTTGCAGTTTTAGCAACGTGTATGCTAATGTCACAAGGCAGATAAACAATCTTTGCTGAGATGGCACAAGTGTTAAACAATGTGTATTTCTCCGGAAGCCATTTGTGAAATTATATAGGGTTCTGCATTATTCAATATACTGTAGTGTGAAATGCTGGTGGCTGCATCTTGCCCAAAAGCTCATATGTAGAAATAATAGCTAATGTTTTGGTCTTCCCATTCCCATCTCACATACATTTTGTCAGTTAAGTTGGTAGCCAACTCCGAGTTCTTTTACACTATGATCTTACATATTAATTCCATTTATACACAGAATTTGCTGCTCATAAATCTCACAAAAAAGTTAATTTAAAAAATACATCACATCAACATTGCCGTGTCTATAATTTTGGAATGGTTGTCAAGATGATAGCTGCTTCAAGCCTTAACTATAAAGTGGTGGGGAAAGTACATTCAAATCCCATATTAATGCTGCAACCTTTTGAAATCACGTTTACTTTTTGCCTACACTACCCTCATGCGTACATATAACGTGGGGTTGTGACAAAATCCCCACGGGACTATCAGAGCAGCAGACTGCGCCTGTGGGAGTGCATGTGTGTTTTGGAGTGGGTGTAAACACAACACAATCTGCCCATCTTCATCGCCACAGTCATCCTCACAGTGATCCTCACCATACTGCAGCCCATCTGAGACCACATACACATTCAACACAGCGAGCGTATGTGACTCAGCCAGGCAACCCAAGTGCAAGCCCGTCATGAACTGTACGTGCAACCCGGTCTGAAAATGCCTTTTTGGAAGATATAGACATTTTCTGGCCACTTTATTAGGAATATCATCCAGTAGCTTACTAGTTTAATAAAAGTTTTAATGTCATTTCTACATAGTTTGATATGATATTATCTGTGTTAAAGGGAAAACAATGACTATTTTCAGCCTATAAAACTTATCTTTGTTCAGAAAAAGAAGCTGCACTTGAAAATAAACAGTCACATAAGAGGAGGGAGATTCCATCAAAGTTCATCAAAAAAGCATCTTCAACAGCCAAACCAATGAAACTAAATTTTAGGCCAAATAATTACAACAGGTTGGTTTTCGTAAAATGAGTTAAAAAGTCATATGCACTTAAATGTGTATCATCTCAAATTATTCTGGTCATTCTTCTCGGAAGGTATGACACTCACTTTTTAATCTATTCTTAGTATTTTCTTCCTGTGTGAAAAAAACTGCTATGTTCAACATCTCCATAATTCCCTCTCTTCTTCTATTTCATACTTCATTGAAACTTCTTGAAAATGTCCAGGTTGTTGTGTGGTTGCCTAACAAGCTGTTTACCATAAACACTGTAGTGGTGGAACAGGTGTAGCCTAACTAAGTGGCTAGTGATTTACTTAAAAGAAACTTGCTTCTAATTCAGGGGAAGATGCCCTTATTAAACTATTTTAAAGACAAGCTAATAGAAAAATAATGCGCAGCCACATTCCCAAGATTACTGAATAAATGCATTAATTTGCTTTCCTTCCTGACAGCGCCCACAGTCACATTTCTCAGTTTATCTTTTGATCTCAAGTGAACTATTCAGATTTGGAGAAAAACAAAAAGTCGTGACTGTATTTTTTGCATTATAGATGCGCAGATAAAACAGTAAGGATTCAGGAGCTGAGCAAATGATCATTTTTTTCAGGGTATGGGACATTTACTTTTCAATTCGTCTAACACATAGTTATATAATGGGAGTAAGCATGAGTACTGGCTGAGAGTTGCAGGCACAAAAAAATACAAAACACAAAAACATCAAATAAAGAAAACAACTGTATTTTTACACATCTATCACCTATTTAAAGTGTTGATTTTATCTTTGCAGACATGAAAGTGCTCCAAACACACACTAATGCAGTCTCCATCTCACATATAAAAGATTTATGAAGGACCAGAGAGGGCTGAGCATAAAAGGGATCTGGAATAAGTGTAATAAGTATTAAATGTTAGTAAAGCCATTAGTTACAGAGCATAAAACTTTATAAGCCAAAGTATGATATCCTGCTAGTTAATTCTCAATGTTGATTTTGATTTTGAAGTAAAACTAATTTAAAAAGTCATCATTACACAGCAAATGATCCTTGTGACAGCACTGCAGCAAACATCCGGATACAATATGCAGCTAAGACCTTGCAAGCTTTTATTTTGTACTCTTAAATCAACCTAACACATAAACCAATGCTTAGATAGGCTTAGCTGGGCGTTCATCCACAATAAAACATTTAGATTTGTACAATTCTCAAAGCACATAAATGTCTTTGGAGGGGGAGGCAGAGAGAACCCAAGGTGTTACAGGGAGGACATGCAAACTCCACTTGTGTGACTGCAATACTCAGAATTGAACCAGCTACCTCACAAACTGCACCTCCGTGGCAGCAGACTTTTGCCAACAATCCAGCTAAATAGCATTTCCAAATAGATTAACCTTCAAAAATATAAACATCTACACAGGCTAGATACCTTTTCCTGGTTAGACTTAATTAACCTAACAGAGAAACCAAGATTTATATTATATGGGCTTTTTGAGTTTTGAGTGTTTGTGTCTTTTGACTGTAGGAGAAAGACAGAAAAAAACCCACAGTAACACAAATAGGATACACAGGTTCGACTTAGACAGATTATGTGTTGAAGAATTGAACCAGCAACCACACTAACTGCACCTCCAAGTAATTGAAATGAAAAAAGTCAAAGAAAATATTTCGGGATATCAGCATTTTCCGACAAAAGGTCTATATAGAATTTCAAGATTACCAAATTACCAGCAATTAAGAAGCATTTTCTAAATCCAGATACATTATCTTTATTGACCTCATAAGCTTTTATAGAATACATTTTATCCTAAGTTTGCAAGGTCTGGTTGGAAAAATTCACAATGGACTTTCTCAATTGGTCCTCACAAATTCATGTCTTTGGATGGTGTTTTCAACCTAACACACAAACTCCACTTATAGAGGCTTAGCTCGGGCCAGTGTGACATCATCTTTGGCACCCTACTCTCCCCCTCACTATCTGTCATGTTTACGGCCGTGCCCTGTCAAAGAAGCAATCCTCCGAAATGCCTTGTCTAGCGCATCCTTGTTTGAACTCACCTTCCTTTTGACGAACTGGAACGCTGAGCACTTCTTAAAGGAAAAGGCGGTCTTCTCTCCTCCTCCTCCTCCGGACCCCCCTCCTCCTCCGATGCCCCCTCCTCCAGTCACCAGCTTCATGGCCGGCACTCCGATGGTCTCCGTAGATCCCAGGATGACGGGAGGGACAGGCGAGCTGGTGGTTTGGAAAGAGAAGGAAACAGAAAGGGCATGAGGAGTGGAGCTTGTAGTTGTATCTAAGCACACTGCGGGACAAGGCAAGAGATGACGCTTATGTAGGTGCGTGTGTGGTGATGGTGTGGTGAAGAGGAGGAGGAGGAGGGAGGGAGGCAGATGGACCAAAATGTGAGGGGGTGAAACTGTGATCATAATAAGAGACTTGCTGGAACTGTAAAATCAAATGTACATATGCTGCTTTATGTATATGTAAATGTGTATGGGGGGAATTACATATCGCAAATAGTCTTGAATATCAGAAGGACTGCAACTAATATACTGTTGACTTTTTTTTTCATTTGATAGTCAAAAAGGCATAAATT
>JAVQKG010027237.1:0-13165 GCA_036025885.1 Hypseleotris bucephala
AGACTTTGGTGCCTCTATGATAAATAATAATTGATTAATTAAATAATAATTACTTGGAGAACTTTAATTGAGCCATTAATCCTAGTGAACATGAACCAAATCTCATGAAGTTTGACACAGTGATTGATTGGGGGCGGGGCCTCTTAATTGCTTGTTAACAATATAAAAACCCTTTGAAATCACGGATTAAAGTAGGGGTTAGTGCCAAAACATTGTATAGAGGAAATTTGCTGTCCTGGCGTCGGTAAACACTCTCCGAGTGCTTTCTAGTTTAGTATTTGGATTTCCAGCAATTCAGCCTTATCGAACTTTGTAACTATATTAACAAAACATCAGTATACCAATATTGAACATGATAATCCAATATCTATTGTTTTTCTCATATCAGCAGCCCTGTTCAGAAGCCAACAGGGATATCTTTTTTTATCACTGCAGTAAAAAACCAAGCATGTGACAGTCCTCCAGATATGAGATATGTGATTGTATCTCTATAAATAAATAGCATACAGTCTACATGTATTCAGATCCACCATACCAGGCGTGTATCCCAGTGCTTCATGGATGGGGACAATATCTTAGCTGAGGTGAAATAAGGTTCCTTCATCTGACCTGGATATAGGGTGTAGTGTATCTTTGTTGAATACAAGGTTGAACTGAATATACTATTATGAGCAGAGTTACTACCCAGTATTTGCCTCAATTAAAAACAGACTAATGGCTTGACAGAACAATTATTTTTATCCTTCTTTGTCACTATGCAAGTCTTTGGCAACCTCAATAACGTTGTCCAAGATACTGTATGTGGGTATAGAGTTGCATAAACAATGATGGTAGAGTCATTCAATCAATGTAATGATAAACTAATCTAAATTGCTCTTTTTTGTCTGCATCAATGTATTATAAAACTGACCTTGTGACTGATTGGACATTGTCTATTGTGTCTAAGCATAGTTAGAAGTACTCTATGCACACTAGTCAAACACTTCAGCTGACCTTAACATGCTTGGCCACAGTATTGTTGAACTAAACCATTTAAAAGAGGAACTGTAGCTCTGGGTGTATAAAATGCTAGGTCAGTGCCCTGTCAGTTTTTGTGGGGCCAACTATGCCAAAAGCCTTAAATTGTGTCACATTTAGGAGCACTCACACTAGTAAACCACAATGTTGCAATGTCGCAACACAAGTGTTTATACTAGCAGGATTTTGAACATTTAACTTAATAAATGGAAGACACAATAGCATTTCTTTTCCAACAGAGGAATTCCCCCTGGTCAACCTTTACTGTAAATACTTGTAGAATCGCTGCAGTACAAGTAATACATTAAAAGACTGGGCAAACAAAAGCTTTACAGTTACTTGTCATTAGATGTACATTCATGTTGTTTATTATTATTACTTCTGTAAAGTTCTCTGAGACAACTCTGTGTGATAAAGGGCTATACAAATGAACTTGATTTGATTTGATTTGAGATGCAGCTTGTGTGAAAGCCATACATGTCAAAAGTTAAATTACGGACATACTGTAAGCAACATCAAAAATACCCAAACATTTCAACATCACAACATTTACACCACATTCTTCAACTTTATTGGAACTATTTTCAAACAGTTTTTTCTCAGTCTACACTTTGTCCTCTCCACAGTATGACCTGACACAGATTGGTCTTTTCCAAAATAGACACAGGGCAGATCTATAGCACACAAAAACACTGACCTTCAGCAAAACACACAATCATAATGGAAAGGCATGGGGCGATATTTGGGTTTTTGACTAGCCTTAATATATGGTTATGGTAGTTAGGACATTTAAATAATGGAATTGAAAAAAGTAATTAACTCTGTAATCACTACAGTTTTTTGTTCTATATTGCACCCATGATTGCACCCAGTTTTTCTAGAGACCCAAAACTGTTTGCTGTGATGAGCAGCCCAGTTTAGACAGAAATGAAAATGGCTGAAACAATGAAATTAAAATATAACATAATCTTCCATAATAAAGTTCAAGGTACCTTTGGTGCAAATTAATGGTGCTTATCTAGATGGACAGTTATCTTGATAAAAATGGCCACAATTAATTCACTCCTGCACCGGGTTCCAAGGCAAAAAATCTATAATTTCCTGTTTACAAAATAAAACTGCATATGCTAACTACTGTGCAAACTACACTCGATTCACAAGCACTTTTATTATTTCCCCCGCTTGTTTCTGAGATTAGGGGAGACTATAATATAACAGGCTTGCTTAGTTTAGAAAATGTAAACATGTTAGCCTAATTTTAGAAATTATTGCAGTTTTATTTTGTATACAGGAAATTGGAATGTGTTTGGCTGTTAATGCACAAGTCAATAAATCATGTTAACGATATATTGTAAATTGTCCCATCTCTAACACAGAATAGACTTAGCATTTTTTCTGTACTTAGCTTAAATAACAGGGCATCAGGGGACTGTGAAGTGCAAACCCAGATGCTTAGAGACAGACAGTTTTGGCCTCAAATGTCGACTACATTTGTAATTGAAAGAAGAGAGAAAAGGGGCCGTTGTGTAAGTTCCTATAGACGGGGACTGAATGGTGACCCCTAAATGAGCCAGCGCGACAGGACTTTGGACGCTCCAGACGAGGCGTTGCTAAGGAACTTAAGCCCCATGGCAACACTATATAGGACATAGTGTGAATCAAATGTGAAGTGTCCTAAATTAAGAAGGGTGGAAGTGAAAAGGGAGATTCACTACTACTGTTGGCAAAAATCTGCTAAACTTGATTATTTCTGGTTTGTGTTGGCAACTTAGGGACTACAGATGGATAATTTGCCCAGGGGTGAAACTTTTTTAAGTAGCAGAGTAGTATTTCAAACTTAATATGAAATAGAATGTCCCACATGAAGTATGCTCTCTACAGAAGATGCAAAAACATGTTCTACAATGCAATAAATGATCATATTGACATTTTTACCTACACAAAGGAGATAATGTTTTCTGTAGCGTTTGTCTGTCCAATAACAACTGAACAGATTTCAATACAATTTTCAGGGAAGGTTAGGAATGACAGGGGAAAAAAATGCTTATGAAATAGGATAAAACGTGGTCAGTCTTTTGGCCAGTGACAAATAGTCTACAATTTTGTACAGGCAAAAAGGAAATCTATAGTTCACAAATTCACTTTTACGTCTTGTTTTAACTTCAATAATGACTCAAACCGCTTTCGCCTTCTTTTAGCATATTGGGCTACTTATCATGCTAACGAAAATGTTTCCCAAAAGGAGGTATCATCCTATTAGTATGTACTCTAAATTAAGTTTTATGAATAAATTACCATTTCAATTTTGGCTTTGGGTTACACACTGTATTACACTTATTGCTTGGGTTTCTTGAAGGAGAATGTGTCTTCACTGGTCAAGCTTACCACAAAGTCCTATGTTTGTTCCACATTACAACACACACGTGCACAACCTAATTATAACATTACTATCTTCTCAATGAACACATAACACACCGGGAATGTAGAAAATACACAAAAACACACACCGAACTGTTCACTGACAGCTCTGGTTGACTTAAACACACTCCTGCTGCAGCCTTGTTTTTGGCTACAATGTCAAAAACACAACAAAAAAATGTGTACATCCAAATACATGGCGTCAATGCTAACAGTGTGCTGCAAACATAAGCAAAAAATTCAGTCTGATGCGACAGAAATGGCAATAAAACATACAATAAATCCTGAAAATCCACTTGGCCTACGTCCCGTTTGAGTCTCCTTCTTCAATAAAAGTTCTCAATGTGCAAAAAAAATCATTGCTTTTTAGCTGGATATACGTAGTAGCTGTTTATTGTAAGTAGTTGTTGAGGTGTTTGCGGAAAATGTCTTCTTAAGGCATGCTTTAGTCTGATATAAATATGGTAGTTGTAATTGTGTGGTCACTCCAGTCCAAAGCCCTCTGCGTTGGAGATAGCGATGGTCAGTTTGTGTTTAAGCTCTTTCCTGGTTCGATACGGAGGCAGGCAGATCTGGTTAAAACACGTGTGAGAGATGGGCAACCTGGAAGAAGGAGAATAAATAATCATATTTAGTCAATGATAGGTAATATTTGATTAAAACTTGACTTGATCTGGATGGAAGCTGAATTACTAATTACGTTCTCTTATATCAGTTTTAAAATACAATTCATAACCATTTATCAAAAATTACTTTTACATATGTTTTTAATGCCCTTGAATAATGTGCAGGCAAACATAAAGCATAAAAAGGTATTGCTCGTACATTTAAAATGCAACAAAGCGACAGGTGAAACAGCATGGAAATATGTCTATGTTTAATTTCATATATGTTTACCTTATACTTACCTTAAATAACTCAATATACTCAATAAAAAGATATTATTTAACTATGGCCAAATTAGGTCAGAATGCAGACATAAACATGCACCTATTTCCTCTGACCTTATAAAACAAACATCCAGCAAACCCCAAAAACCTGATGTGAACTGACCCACTTTCTGCTGAATGTGCCTTATCTCCTTTCTCTTATATTAGATTTTCATGAATTTCAAATTATAAAACGTGACCAGAAAACCTTCAAATATTAACCTTTTCAACAATAAGCAATGACCGTTAAAAGATTAAACATGACAATACATTTATGATTATTGGTTAGAAATGTATTGTAACATACCAGTCCGTTGAGACGTCGATTTTGGAGATTTTGAAGTTGAGGTCAGCCATTCCTCCGACGGGAACACGGTCACTACCTGTGGCAAAATGGAGGAGCTTCTTCTGCAGCTCCAATGGGAACGCGAACACCACGTCCCAGAAACACCTGAGGCAATAAATAAACAAAAAACAAACATTACAAAATTCATCAAATGGATCTTAAAAAGTTGTTTTATGTTTTTTGTTGTTTTTGTAAACAGAAAACTGTGTATTTGTGCAGGTTTAAAATGAACAGAGAAACTAGGGTAAATCAAAAATCTTTGTCTGTGTATTATCATATGCATATGCAAACTGGTAAGGAGGATACACTTATTTCCTCTGCATAAAATTTAATTGCCTGTATTTGAAAAATCTTTCAATGCCATCCTTCACTTGATCTTGAGCTAGAATCTTGGTTAGCACCTAGCTGGAGGATTAGCCTGTTGTGTATGTTTTAGTTTTAAGCCGAAGAGAGGGTACAGATGCCCCAAAGTCCAGAAATCAAACTATGGACTTTCTTTCTTTGAGGCAACAGAACTATTTACTTTGACACTTTACCTTGGAAAATTCAGACTTGAGAAAACCATAGTTATACAGCATAATATTCCAATTCTAATCTTTGTTATGTTAAAATCTGCATCGCACAGCGATGTATTAGAATCAGTTAGGAGAAACACAGCAAATCCTCTTGCCCGCCAGAGCTCTCCAACATTTATGGGACACAGACATACAGTGGTTGTATAACCGGCCTGCAGCTGCTTGTGGTCAGCTGTCACCCTCTGCTAAGCTGTATCCGTGTGTCTCCCTATAGCTGCAACACAAGTAATGAGGCACTTCCTGTTTTGAAATAAATTTACACAATGTTCACATCCCATTGACCTATATTTTTCCCATTTACTTTTCGAAAAACCCATATTTTAGAATTTTAAAAGATCAATAGAGACTAATCAGCTCTGTCACTATGAACTCACGGTCACAGTGCAAACATTTTCAGCTAAAAGAAATACTTCTAATATGAAAACTCTGAATTACATTAAACGTGTTTCCTGTTTACAAGTTTCAGATTAATTTTGGACTAAAAATATTTGCTTTGAGTTACCACATGGCTGGTAAACGTCCATTAATCATTTAAACTCTTTTACAGTTATATGGATTTTTGGAAAAATCAATGGCAAAATGAATGGAATTTTTACTTCCAGAAGCAAAGGGGGTTGGGCACTGTTGATGTGTGGCTTGCATAATGTCTTTTTGCATTGTCTTCCTGTATGGTGCTTACCTCACTGTGGTGTCTGTCTTGCTGTAGCCTTCATATTGAGCGGCCTTTTGCAGAGAGCTCATGTCCAGCTCTGGACTTCCACAAACCAGCATCTCCACCTCCTCTGGCCTCAGCAGCTGCAACAACACAAGTGATTATTAGCCCTGAAAGAGTTCCAATGGCGATAATACAGTTAGTGTATACTTAAAGGGTCCATTATATGCTTTATTTACCTCTACATTAGTAATTGAGGTTTTATAGTTAAAAAAATATTGTAAATTTGGTATCCATTTTAGCTTTTGCTCTGTAACTATAGCTCAGAATTGGTTTGTGTTCATTTGATGCCCTTTCTGGCCAAACCCACTTCACAACTACAGCCAGTTTACTGTATTTATGTGTTGTCATAGTATCACTCAACAAAAATCCTTCAAACTTTACTGCATTTTAGACCTAAAAGGCATGTTATGTATCTGCCAATAAATGAGCACATTTCCTAAGGCCTATGTCACACTTTCATTTGTTTTCAGCAACAGATTCATATTACAACATGTGATGCTATGGGATTCAAACCAACTGATATGCACTGTTTCACATTTACTTAGAGGTGACTATTGCTTTGAAAAGACAGTCATCTTTATAGTCAATGAAAAAATATGACTCATTCTGAAGACAAAGGTAATGCATTTTGAGTCATCTGTTTTAAATGTGTCTAATACGATAATGCTGTACAAAGCTTTATCTTTGTTGTTTGCTGATAAATATGGGAAACTTTTTGAGTCCACTGCATTTAGGTCTGTTACCCAACCCACTGTAATGAAACCACACAGTGTTACTTGCATAATACTATTTACAAACAGTAAATGGGAAGTGCCTCCCTTTTCACGACCTTTACAACCCATCAATGCTTAGTTAATGCAACATCGAATTTTTTAACCAACTAACGTCATCACCCAGACATAGGGTCACTGTGACAATCTGAATGGAGAAATATTATTGGTCAAAAGAGTAGACAGAAATGGAAACTAATTTATTACTGTTACTGAGTCAATGATAATGTGTTTAAGTGGAAGGCATATTATTTTTAACTGTGATGAAATGATGGGTCAAACCAGGTCGCGCTGGCTGGCTGCAGCGCTGTCAGATTAAATTGGACTCCACTGATGGCCTGACCTTGCTCTGTAATCATCTAAATAATCCCACACACACAACACACACTTACCACATACACAGATACAAACTCACAACACACACTTACAACAGACACACACTTACAACACACACGCCCACTGAAGAGGCACAGGCTTGTAGCTCTGCCGACGTGACTAAGGCATCGTAAGCATCCAAACACTACAAACAGCCACATGTGCATATCCAACACACCACTCTTTTAAGTGAGGTTTTGTATTTTTCCACAGGGGTTATGCACCTTTATGCAAATGTGAGATGGTGTTGCTTGTGCATGTTAGTCAATAAGAAATAAAGGGAAATTGAACTTCTTCTTGCTCTGTTTGGAAATCTTAATGTGAGTGCTTGCAGTGGTATCAGTATAACTTGTGTAACTTGTTAAAAAGTCATGTTATTAGACATTGATGCATAGGACTGCATATGTGCATATAACATGTGCTGTTGATGGACGCTCAATTCCAGTAATGATAATAATACAATAATTAGACCTTAATTAATGCATATGGCTGCATGCATTTCACACTTCACATAATGAACATGGCCTAATTTCAAGCATTTCACATTTCACACAACAGAGCATGGAGCAACATATTGTTTTTAGCACTGCAGCTACCAATAATAAAAAAATATCATAATAGTAAATAATAGTATTAATATCTGCAAGCATTCTATCGACATGTAACAATCCATACACAGGATACTCACACAATGTGTATCTTTTATCTACATCCGTTCCCTACATAACAGTGAAGGTGAATGAATCTTAATACATTGCCCTCAGCCTGAATTCCACCATTGGTTTGTAAATGGGGGCATTAATGGGTGTTTAGCTTCGAGCCAATCACAACTGACAGAAACATACAGCAAATGTCAGCAATGACTAGATAAAGCCAGTTTTAAAAAAAAGTCTGTCATAAAAATCGCAATAGGATTATTTTTCAAAATTATTCAGCCGTATGTGAAACTCAAACTGTTATTTTGAGAAATGGTGCCACTTTAAGAAGATGAATGAATGATTATCTGCCGGGTTACGATTGTCCAATTTTAAGTCATGCTTGACCATTGGATATTTAGTTAGAATTCCTGGTTTAGGTCAAGGCTAGATGTGATAAAAGACTATTATAAAATGTAACAGAAATGACATGATGATTGTGTTTTTGGGTCGTTTGGGGGCGTTCACCTTAGGGTTTCTCTAGCCTGCCTCATAAACATTATCAGTCAACACAGCTTTATCACTGAGCTAACATTTGACTAACCATCAAGGCAAAATTGGCAGTGTCATTTTACGCAACACAATCACCTGTAATATAATAAAGCAAACTACAATGCACCATTTAAAAAGATAGTTACGCTGGTCTACTGTACATGATCAGCTACAAAAGTGTAATTGTAGTTCAAGGAAGTGGCTGCCTTTGGTCATGATGCTTGTTTTGTTGTAATTATTAGGTGCAAGGATCTGTGTATTGCGTTTGTCTCTCAGTTGGCCTCTTGAAAAGGAGGAGGAAGCAGCTTGGAGGTGGAAAATCTGGGCTTACAAATAGGTATGGGTGATAAAAATAGAAATGTATGCATATACTTTTGTAATATCGTGAATGTGATAAATCCTTCAGTAAAGTCTATATACAATAACAGTAAGGTTCACTGATAACTAAAATCCATAAAACTAATCAGACCTACTGTATATGTCAGTGCTACAGTAATGACGTACCATGAGCGCATCAGATGCACACACGCTGTGGAAGCCGTGGTAGAAGGCGGCGAACTGCTTGTAAATGCATTTGTTCAGCAGGAAGTCCACGTAGAGCTGGACGTACTCTGTGGACAGGAGAAACGATTTTCAATATTCCATTACACACAGACATACACACACATACTCACACATCACACACAAAAACACACACTCACACATCACATACACATACACACACGAACACAAACACACACTCAAACATCACATACACGCACATACAAAGACATACACACACACATATCAGGCACGCACACACATTACTTACATATAAACACACACATACACATAAATAGACACATACACACATTCACACACACACATTAGCTTCCAGCTGTGGCCCATTCACTGGGCCTTTAAAGCTGGTACTGAACAGTGTCACCTTGGACTGACTGGAAAATAAGATTTAATAGAGGAATAAAGTTGACATCATGAGCCACACTTCATCCTCTTAGAAGGAACAAAGGGACTTTAAGCTCGAGCCATGTTCTGGACGTCACTCTTCGCTGTAGGAATTAAAAAGTCACAAAAACTTCAACTCAAAAAAGATTTTTTTCTTAAATTTTGGTTTCTAAAAGGGATGCACGTTTTATGAAAGCAATGTGTGATGACTTGAGTATGAGCAGTAACAATGTAACTGGTAATTCGTGGGTTTGTTTTTGATAATGAGTGTGTATCAAATCTTAAAGGTTACACCTTGAACAAACTAAGACAAAATTGCATGTTTTGTGATTATTAATTTGCAATATTACTCTTGCTAAACATAAATAACACATTGAAGTAAAGTAGTAATCATAATACCTAATACTATTTTTCGTGATTCAACTTCTTGACAGATTTGAGGATCATCTTAACTTTATTTGTTACCAGTCAATTTTTTATTTCTATATCTCCCACTAATACTGTATGTCTTATCATTGTCACATGACGTGCAATTGGCTTGACTTCTTTTGGTAACTATCTTCACCTTCTCCACAAAACTAAATGACATCCTTGAGTCTATCTGGGATTAGGATAAGACGAGATGTTTTTGTTTTGACGCACAGAAGTTTAGTAATTCTGTGTTGCTGCACTATGGCACGTCGAGCATGGTGATCCCCTCAGCAGCAGGCCCACACAGGTGAAAGAATGTGATGATAAATACTAAAAGACTGTATAGTTTGTGTTAGTGTCTGTGGACTCACCCTTCCTGTTCTGTTTGGTCAAGGGGATCTTGTCCCCTCCAGGCTTCAGGTTATATGGTTTGACCACTCCCATTTCTTCCTGGAACACCTAAAAACAGATCATTACATCAACATTCACTTTACTGTAAATATCTTACAATAAACGATGATAATAATAATAATAATGCATCAATTTTATAAAGCACAACTACTCAAAGACCCTTTACAATTGCATTATTCATTCACTCCATACACTGGTGGTAGTAAACTACTTCAGTAGCCACAGCTGCCCTGTGGAATAGTGACAGAAGCGATAGCAGGTGAGATGCAACCACATAAGATTCCTACTGGGAGTGGGGGGGTGGACAGGGGTGCAGTTAATGAAGACCTCTTCCGGCAACTATGGGTCTTAGTTAGACATATAGCTGACATAGAGATGCTGAGTGACAATTCACTCACACATCATTCACTATGGGCAATTTACAATCACTGGTCACTTTATTAGGTAATATAATTGAAAAGACACACATCTGGGGTAAATAAGCTTGTGTGGTGGGACTCAAAATGTGCAAAGGTCAAAATACAAAGAGTATGTTGTTGTTGGTTTTTTTTTTCTTACTGTTCACACCACTTTATTGGTAACACATTTAGCTGCATATTAGCTCAAATAACTGCTGGTACTTGGCATCAACAACAATGCAATGTTCCTACTTCTTCATTAATTGGTTTGCTTGATTTGAACTTTAGCAGGTTTAAGGTTACGTGCATGAATCTTTTAGCTTAATGTAATGTTACAGGTGTATTAACTATTTGTGCTCATAAAAAGGTGTGCAGATCTATCTAATAAAGTGTCCACTGTAGTGTAATTGTTTTTAACCAAATTAAAATTCCATTCCATGTTGAAGATTAAACATTTCTTATATATACAACAATTATTACCAATTACTTTCTTGTCATTCTATTGTTAATTAGGAGATATATTCAAAGAAAACACATCTGTAAAAATGTTGATTAAAACTGCTCGTTCGAATGTTACAGTAAGTTTTAATCATGAATCATCGAGTCTTTGTGTGTTGTATGTGTGTGTGTTGTGTGTGTGTGTGTGTGTGTGTGTGTGTGTGTGTGTGCGTAGGGTAGCCTCCACACAGAGACCCACTGTTGTCAGGTCAGTGGGTACAGCGTACTCTGACTGGGGCTGTAGCTCGCACTATGGGTCAAAAACACACCACGCCCGGACTTGTACATCATGTTTCCTCCACATGTCATATAGACCTCCGCCCCCACCGTGCTGGACTCCACTATATCCTATATCAGGATATATCGGGTTAGCCACTCAGCTGACAAGTGGTGACTGCAGATATGGCATTGCAATGACTATTAAAAAGTCCTATATGATTTAACGACAGTAAGTCATGCTTGTATCATTAGAGGAGGATGAAGCTTTCAGTCAGCTGAACAACTGCTTAAGTGGTCACCTGTTGATTTTGTGAAAAAGAGTTGAAAAAGAGTTCATCGTGTCCCCTCCAATGATAATGAAGGACAATTAGCAGCCATTTTGAGACACTGTACATGGGAGCCTCACGTGGTGGGCTGGTTCGGAAAGGTTGACTCACTGACTAGAATGAAATTTCACATCATAAATGGACATGTCCGCAAGTTACATAGAAATAATGCCTTCTTAGCAACTGGTATAATGAGTTAGAAAAGTAAGCATTGGATTACATAATGTTTCTAGAGCATATGCACATTTCTTTTAAATGTGGTTTGGCTATATTTTGATTGTAGTGTCCCAATTCACCCATTTCTGCCATTCTGCCACTGTTTCAATATCATGTGAGTGTGTGTAGTATATATGCTGTATTGCTTAAAACCAGCACAAAGTGTGGTTGGATCTCTCATAACACAGGTAGGTAAACCAAACACTTGATTAACTTCCGTGCACTAATTAAAAAAAAAAAAGCACAATATTGTTATTACATTTTTCATTTGTCTATAGGACTGCCCTTTTTGGCAACACATACAGACAGAATAACCGACATGGTCATACTTTGTCTATCTGTGGTATTAACTGGTCATTGTCTAAATCCAATAGTTGGTGGGGCTCAGTGGGGCACCATATGAATACGTGGAAAAGATGAACACATTCTGTATATCTGAGACCATATAAATACAAGTAACAAAACAATACAATTAAAAATAGAGAAACTTAATCAGATATGTAATATGTAAAACTTTGTAACAAATCTTGCAAAGAAACACCAGTTACTTGATTAGAGCTCGGTATTTAATTAATTATGTGGATGTTGATATCAAATACTGATCTAAATATAACCTATTAGATCTTCATCCTGGTGGCAGGAATGGCAGCTGCCTATGGTCACGTCAGACATGCCAATACACTTAAGTCATGACAACTGCACGCTGAGTCCAACAGGGTGTGAGACCATACTGACACACCGCTAACACTCTCAGATGCTTTCATCTTTAGCACATGGGTGAAGCAATAAACTGAATCCCTGTGAATTGTTTCATGTGCATTCTATATACCGTACATTGTGTTCCTGAAATTTTAGAATTAACTATAACACAGACCAGTGGATGTGAATGAGATTGGCAAGGAGCCCCACTTCCAGAAACATTCAGAGTAAATAGTGCGCTCAGCAGTGGCTAGTTTTGTGGCCTAAGCAAAAGTGGGGTCTTCTTCAAAAAACAAAGCTCCTTTTCACTTTGGACGTAACTCAATGCTATGTCAACATTTATTTATTCAGATGGACTTCCACAGGTACGTTTCCCCAGAGACAAGAGTCAATTAAAGCCGCAAGCGGCGATAAAGCTAGGGCTGCTTCTCGCCTAAAGGTGAGCCCACGCATGGGCTTCGCCCATTGACTTGTATGTATTCATGATAATTATGCCGGTTTCCTGCCACATTCCTGTGTGGCTGATTTGTGTTCAGTGACACAGGTGTGAATGTGTGTGAGTGCTTAGCACTCTGTTTTTGTGCACTTCATGCACAGACTTTGGACACTTGTTGCCTCTCTGTGTCCGATGTGCAACCATGTTGTCTGTCTGACCCTTTTAAAAGCTGCTAAATGTCTCACCATGAGCCCCATAGGATTACATTGTATAC
>JAVQKG010027295.1:0-11399 GCA_036025885.1 Hypseleotris bucephala
TAAGAAGGCCGTCTGTGTTATAGCAGTTGACGCAGACGCATGGGGCGTTTCGCAGATATACATTTGCTGTCATTTATGACAGCCTGGGTCTAGTACAATTCTAAATCAAGAGCTATTACTATTTAGTATTACCAGGCAAATATTGATTATTATTTGCAACAATCATTATTTCCACAGATCATGTCTAAGTCACTCTTTGGCTCTGGAATATGTAATAACTTTTTCTCACAAAGGTCAATAAATATACTCCTACAATTATATTCTAATTCAGACACAGTTGTCTTCAGTCCACAGCAAAATACCCACCTGGTTCAATAGAAGCACACTCAAACACAATATAAATGTATAAAGAAGATCTCTCATTTACAGTACCCCTAGTGGCCAGCCCGGGAACTGCAGCTCAACTGGTGTCAATAGCTCTGCAATCAGAACGACTCTAGCTCATTAATTATGCACGATGGCGTCATAAAAGTATCGATACTCAGCGGAAGTATCGATACTAAGTATTGTGCCAAAAAGTATCGCGATATATCGCAAATCGTTTTTTTTTTTTTTTTTTTTTACAGCCCTAGTAAATTAACTATTAACCTAGGAGCATAAGAGGGCAACTGTTATTGGCTGAGAGCTACACATACACTCAAAAGGCTCCCTCAATAAGTGTACATTATGCATCATTCCTATTGTGTAAGTACCTGTACATTGTATTATTAAAAATGTAATTGCTTTCATACATTCTACAGTGCACATATAGAGCCAGCAGCCTTTTCACAAGTTGACCCGAGTGGCTGCTGTATCACTTTTAATAAGACGAGGCCCCAGCAGAAAGACCAAAGGGCCATAAATTTGAGCTCTCCCCCTAGTGGACCGTGGATCAGGCAAAATGTAACCAAGCCAGATGTTAAAGACACCCACAGGTCTGCACAGAAGAGGCAATTAGCTTAGAGGCTAACTCAAGTTCATGCTAACACCGCTAACATGCTAACAACCCAAGGAGCACTGACAGATGTCCCTGTACCACTACAGGTGCTTTAGCCTTCAGCAGCTAATGGGGAGCAGCCAAGTGAAACACTGCAATGTGGAGAGGCAGATGCACTACCTTTATGATTTAGACTAAAAAATAATTCAGCTGAACCAGGGATAACAAAGTGCTGCTGTGGCTACTTTTCCCTGTGGCTTGGAATGTAGTCACTTGGTAGTGCAATTGTTTTGGCTTCCATGTTAGCAAGACAACTGAAAAGTAATGGGCAGCTCTTTTTGACTTCCCCAAAAGCAAAACTTACTAATGTCAACTATGTTTATTTGGTACAGAAAAGTATTGCTAAAGTTGAATTAATATAAGGTAAAGTACATTAGCTTTTTTTTGTGCCAGGACTGACACAAATTTGATACACACACTGACAACAATCTGGAATCCCCAATAACTAGCCATTCACATTTTGGATGGTATGAGTAAGGCGGCGGAATATCTGGTGAGAACCTACAATAACACTGGGATGACATGCCGACTGTACGACTAAAATTGTGTGTCAATCAGCCAGGGGATCAAACCCACAACCTGCTTGCTGAGAAGAAGCACTAACCACTCAGACATTTTATACATAGTCAGCTTTTAAAATGGTGGCTTGGTGTTTTTGTGCTTTGTGGCTATGTAAAATGTTGCTGCCCTGAGGAAGCACCAGTGACCACAGCTGAACTCTCCCATGTTTCTTCATATACTACAAACTTGCATGGCCTCAACTATAGCCGATGATTTGTAGTTTTATCTCTGATCTGATAGATATCTTGGAGTCAGTATTTCAGAGGCGTTGGATGAGAATCAGAGGCTCTGTCTGAGTGAAGAAGATACAGCAGCCCCAGTGTGTTATCTCCCTGTACAACCCACCATCTTGAGGCCCTATATCCACTCAGTGCAAAGGGAATCAGAAATCTTCCCCACAGGCAACACAACACACGGCTTTGATAACAACAACATGACAAACTTTCTTCAGTTTATCACATAAATAACAGAGTTTGTATTGAGCCGCAGTTCACCGCACTAAATCTGGAGACCCTTTTATGGTGCAGTCTGGTCTTTCTACCTTTGCCAGATAGGTAGGGTGTGATAGTATGGGATTGTAGAATGCCTTTTGTCCCATGAACAATATAGAAAGATAATACTTAGTGCAATCTTTCCATCTGTGATATCCAAATTAGACTCACAAAAATTCAATTAAATCTATTTCCGAATCATTATCATATCATCATTCAGCCTTACAAGGCGGAAGCTGTAAATATTGACACAATTCTTTATAAAAACAGAAATTAAGGTTAAGTTTTTCAAGTATTTAGGGCTGAAATAATAAATCGCGATCAACTGACTAATCGATAATCATTAACTGGTGTATACTAACTCTAAACAGACGCAGAGCAGTATTTAGGCCAAGAATATACAAAACACACCTTTCTTTATCTAACAATTAATCGATTAAAAATAATTGTTGACAGATAAACTGATTGGCATAATAATTGTTAGTTGCAGCCCTACAAGTATTGTTGGTTCAATATTCAACAGAGATTGTGCATGTTACTAATTGGGAGGTTGTTGGCCACTACATTAGTACATATTGGAAGGAATGGAAGTTTTGAGTTTGGCTTACAGCAAAAACAACAAACAATTCCTAACTTTTATTTGTTTCTCTCTATGGGCCTAAAGTGGGGAAAGCAATAGCCAGCTATCAGGCAACGTTCACTCTCACATTCATCCACTGGGGACCATTAAGTTTAACCAGCTGTAAGAACTTCAAATCTTACTTCCACACAAATCATCTTTATAAACACCTTCTTTCCAATTCACCTCCATCTTGTCAGAGCGTGTTATCGGCCATGTTTGTTTTCACGGCTCTTATCTCTGAAACCATGAGACAGCAGCGGAGGCGTGAATTATTACCCTGACAAACCTCTTGACAGTGGCCAATCAGTGCAGAGCTGAGCAGAAACGAAGTGTCCAACAGAGAATGACAGCCGTGCCCAAACGCTGCCTCCATAGTTTTATATTATGTGACAAACACAGTATAAACTTCTCAAACTGTGGGTAGCTGCATTTGCCAAAACACTTGTACCTTTTGCAATTTTTTATACTATCTGTCATCTTCATTTTAGTGTAGCAATATTGTGGTAAACAATTCTGGCTTGTTACTAGATTTAGTTGTTAACCAAAACTGGAACTAGGGATACACCGAATATGGTGCCGATCCAGGCCCTCCAGCTGCATCATTAAATGTAGCCGTTACTGGAGCCAATATAATTTATTATACTTTAGCCTAAATATGAGTGGATAAATAATGTGGCAAATTACATTATATTAAAGATAAAGATGCTTTTTTGGTCATATGCACGCAAGTGGTCCCTCAATCAGCAAAAGTCTAGTTTGTCTGTCCTGTCAGTGCCAATGTCTGAAACTCACAAATTACAGTTAGACATTTTGAGAGTCTTCTAGTTTTAGTTATATTATATTTAGGTTCATTATTTATGATAATACAAAGTTAGGAAAGAAATGTCTATAATGTTATCATGGCATGGTTTACCAAAGACACTGAACCACAGT
Organism: Hypseleotris bucephala; assembly: GCA_036025885.1. Classification (NCBI taxonomy): domain Eukaryota; kingdom Metazoa; phylum Chordata; class Actinopteri; order Gobiiformes; family Eleotridae; genus Hypseleotris; species Hypseleotris bucephala. The sequence goes on from JAVQKG010027295.1 coordinate 3,584, forward strand.
TAAATAGCTTTATCCCCACTGCATATTAGCACTTAGTATATGTCATGTTTTAGGATATGCAAAAGTGCTTTGAACACTGAGGAATATTGCAGCTGCTTTTTTACTACAACCTATCACTTTGAAAATATTGTGCTTCAGGCTAAATATAATGTTTTAGGAAACACAAAACTGCTCAATTTAAGTGATGTGTTCTTTAAGATAACCTCACAAAACTCCACATTTCTATTCAGAGTCAGTGTTAATGCCCTTGTCCCACAGGAGGCAAGGGGAGCCACTACTGTGTGATCCACCCAATTAGAACCTGAACAGCCCTTGACTTTTAACTACCACACTGACTGAGGAGCTCCCAGGACCGCCTCATAAATATTCCCGGTCAGGAGCAGAGAGGGATGAGAGTTGACCTACAGGAAATGATCACAAGCTAATCCCACAGTCATAAGTCAAACTGCTATCACACGAGCAGCTTGTTTCAACACCAACAAGAACAAGACATTCTTCTCACCAAATTCACTCAGCTGCCTCCTCTGAGCTGATAAAACTGAGAAGAAATGTGGCACTCTGACGTGACAACTTTTTAATAAATCAAGATTTTTCAAATATTTACAAGTAACTGAAGCTATCCTGTGCAATATTTAAATTTATACTATTATTTGTCTCATTTATACTAGTCACAAAAAGTTAAGGATATACTGTATGACTTTCAATGAGATTACAAAATGCTAACAATAAAATATTTTAACTGAACTTAATTTGATCATCTTTAACATTTTAAATGTAACAACTAATTAAATTGCACCAGCCAATCGAGTATAAACCCATTTTGTACAGAAACTAGACTTAGGAATTGTTAGAAAATGCAGCCTCTCATTAAAATAATTTATTGATTTAAAGTGACTCAGTATTTTCCAGCACAGATTAAAGGGGTTCAAAAATCTGCAAAAACAGGAAATTAACAGCTTTTACTTTTGAAAAGGACATTTTGTACAACTAAAGTAATGTCAACAAAGGTGAGTAGTAAAAGTCTCAGGCTGTAATCAAGCTTCTGTATAAAACAAAACTACAGTATAAAAACAACATCTAGAAGATCCAGTATATATCTATAGCCAGACATTTCCACTTTATAAAAGCACTGACAAGATCAAAATTGTTTATGATTTGCAAAACAATTCCTTCTAGCTACTGACTGGACGTTTGTCTTTGATCGGGTAGTACAGATGCTAAACCATAAACATCTATTGAGCCACAACGTACCTGAGCACCTGTGGTTGTTTACTAATTTTAATAATGGCCTACAGTTTTACCCACACGTCTGGACTTCTTCCACCTCCCACGAATTTCAGATTTCATTATAATTTCATATTTCAAGTTAGCCTGTTAGCCAACACTAGCAAAAAAACAAAAAAAAAAACTTTACTTTACAGATAACTAAATGCACATACTAAGCGCCAACTTTGAACCAGTAAACAAAAACTCACTAAATATTATAGCCATATCACAATGCAAAACTCTCAAAGCTTTGTGTAGTACAGAGATTAGTGCCCTAACAATCGACATGACATGAGGCCAAACTCCCTCTTAAATTACATGCGTTTTAACTTTCAGTAAATAAAAATACAACTTAGATCAATTATTGACAAGCATATGTAAGTTAATGAACATCTGTATATCTAAATTGACAATTCGGCCAACATTGATCATCTAAGACTAGTTGTATTTTAGAGGCTGCACAGTACAGAACGAGACAGTTTGGCGGAAGTACATTAGTAAATACGATCTGTTGGCAGAAAACGGGTATGTAAACGTGTGTACAATATTTGCTGATTTGATTGGTGTTTTTTACAGTTATAGTAAAAAGAAAAGAGAGAATAACATACCGAAAACCGAGCACTAGTTTCCCTCGCGCTGTTTTCGAATCGGTGAGTGACAGGCTGCCGGGGTTGCCACATCTTGGCGGCGTTTTTCAGCACAATACTCATCAAGTTCCCAGGAAATTGTCTGAAAATGATATAACAGTGGGAGACGTCATTATAAACACATAACAGATATATGGACAGGCTTGCAATACATGAGTTTAAAAGACAATGTTAAGCTTTAAAAAATAAAGTACGCTTTCTATTCACAGCTGAAATGTTTAAAATCTGGCAACTTATCCTATTTGAGCATACTGATTATAATAGCTCTGGGGGTGATCAATTTTAATGTTGTAAAATTAGGAACAAAATTAAATGTGCTTAAATAAATAGGGTTTTATTTTATGACACACTTATGCACAATTGTACTTTAACTTTATAAGTTCTATCTAAATTGTTATATCCTTATAAGAGCTACCCTACACAGGTCTATACCATTTTAAATTAGGATATTAAAGAGCCCTGTGGGTTTATAGAAAATGAATACTTTTATTTCATAGTTTGTTTGTATTCTCCCCAGTCTTGTTAATCTATGTTTTATTAGCTCCCATTGTAACTGAAGTATTTCTGATTGCATTTAATTCCCCGATCTAGTGTGAAAATAAACATAAATGCCTTTCTATAGTCTTTTTGGAAATTAAAGATTAAAAAACATATACTTTTCCTCCTACATTTTGCAGTCAAGTCAAGTAAACTATACTCTTGCCCTTTTAAAATGACTGTTCTGTTTTCTTCCTGACAGTTAAACCAGACAAACAGTAGCGTTAGCAATTTGTTCAACAGACTCATATCACCTCAGTAGAGTCAGTCAGCGGTGTTTGAAAAGGACACGACTTTCTCAGCGTGGTTTTTCAGACGCCAGCAGTTTCAGCTTCTTGGCCGCTGACATTATTTTGACTCCTGACAGGACAGAGCGCTGCTGAAAATGCTCCAAAAACGACCAACTGAGCAAGAGACAAGTAAGTCCTGCGGCCGTGGTGTCACCTCCAGTCTGGATCACACCTCCTCTGTCTGCGAGAGCTTCTGTCACAGGACAAAGCAATGTATAGTCAAGGTAGGGAGACAATATCATAACCCTCAAATGCAGTGAAACGGTACAAAATATATTAAATATTGTCATTCAGCATGTCTATTTGGCCTCTATGTATATTCTCAGATTCATCGTAATGGATTCAAAATTGCATTATTCATTTACTCCATACACTGGGGGTGGTAAACTAGCCACAGCTGCCCTGGGGCACACTGACGGAAGCGTGGCTGTCATTCTAATCCAATACAACTTTATTTATAAATCAACTTTATTTATAAATCAACACAGTTGGCCAAAGTGCTGTACACCAGCGTCAATAAAAAACAAACAAATATACAACTCAATATAAAACACAGTATAAACATTCTTATAAGGAGTTTGTTGCTTGCCCAGACTCAGTTTCTACAATGACAATAACCATAATTATTAACAAACAATCATGTGACAAAAATGCAAGACACACTCAGCTTTAAATTGTAACATTATTTTACCAATATGTAATATATTTGTCAATATATTACATGCAGTATCTGCCCTTACAGCATATTGTGGTCAACACCATTAAAGCCAAACTTTGGTTCATGTCTGCTATTTTGCCCCAGAGAATTTTATACATTTTACCTCACTGGGATTTTTGTGGCACTGATCAGATAAGCTTATGTTGCATGACTGGAAGTAAGCATTTTTATCCTATTACATTTTGCAACCTACAACAATGTTCTTAATCAAAGACTAATCATTTTGGGCTCAACTAATTGTATCACTCTTGGACAAAATCACTCTATGAGAATTGGTGACTTTAAATTGCCCATGTCTGTGAAAGATAATGTCTCTATGTCAGCCCTGCGACTAACTGTGTATTGTCTAAGGCTGATAGCTGCTTAAATAGACTCTTGTCATCGATTCATGTGATGGGAATATGTCGAAGTAGATGATTAAAAACATGAATATATGTTTGAAGGGTTTCCAGAGGACATTTAATTAGACAAGGGAAGAGGAATTTCCACGGATTAATTCAACAGGGATTCTCAAAGGTCACATGTGGCTTTTTCACAGCAATACATCTTGGCAAATTATTTTCTAAAAGTTTCCCCAAAATGTGGCGCATCCTTGATGCTGTACAGACTTAATATCTTGGCATGTGGTCCTTGAGAAATCTCGGTATAGATCGATCACTGTTATTACACCGCTGGCAGAAACAATAGCATCCCTCTCTCATCACAACGCGGTTTGGCTAGCAGCGCCCGCTAATGTTGGACCATGTTTCATTATAGATGGAGACCTTAGAAGCTTTTACAACCAGATTACTGACTGTTTAATTAAATTGAGAAATGCCAAACAGTGGTGGAGGTGGTGTGTGTGTGTTTGATAGAGAGCATCATTCTTTGCTGTATTAGCAGGAGGCTCATTTCTCAGCACTAATGAGTTTCTCTGTAGAAGACACTCCACAGACCGAGCCAAGATTCAGTTAAAGAAACATGTCTCAAACTATAGCTGGGAAATGCAAATATAAAGCTGTCTGTGCTATACAAACAAAGCCATGTGTGTTGGTTAGTTTGTCCCGGCTGTCTGTATTACACCAAGGACAATGTTTTGGCCTATGTTGGTTGGTTGGTTTGTCTATTAACAATGTCATGCAAAGTGCCAGACTGATAAATTGATTTGGATGAAAAATTGAAAGAAGAATAGGAATGACAAAAGGAACATTGATTAGATTGGAGACTGAATCATTATCTGGATCCATTTTTTTTTTTTTCAAACAAATGGAATCTGTTAACAACTTTACTCCAAAAAAGTTCTGCACCAATTTGGATGAAACAATCAGAAATTATAGAAAGACCAGGTGATAAAATTTTAGGGTGCTCTGTGGAAATTAGCTGCTTTTGCGGAGATCTGGGCTTCTCCAAGTACTTTCTAGTTTTATTTACAGTATGTTTACATGTTTCTACATGCTAACATTTTCTGCATTAATTAACTATAAAGGTTAGCACGACCTGACCAAACATCAAAACAAAACTGTAGACATCAAGAGTGTTGGTGGTGAGCAGATTAAAGTAAAGTTTGATTTGATCTATCATGACGATGCAATAAAGTTATATCTCAGAGTTTATTTCTTTCTAATTTAAGCTGTCAAGTCAGACAGTTCTTCAAGTCAAGGACCAATACATCATTAGATAAAATCTTCTTGTCTTGCACTGTAGGGCTGACTGCTTGATTAAAACATGCATGCAATGTTTACAAATGTGTGGAAATTATTCAAAAACTTTAGCCAAACTAATTTCCCATCACGACTGGCATCCATCACTTAAATTAGTTTAGGAAAAGCCGATGTGGAGATAATTGATTGCAGATTAAAACATGAATTAACCAAGAAATTGCAAGTATAATTTTATTGAGTTAGCTGCCGCGGGCTGGTCATGTGTGAGAAATTAGTGTTGTATGGTTTCCCTGATTAGTGATAATAGGAGGAGGCTGTCAGACAGTGATAATAACAGTGACCTAATCAGACATACACACACCAGGGAGCTCAAACCTGTGGAGTTACACCATGTCATTCATTTTCTATGGACGCTACAGAGATCACTTACAGTTCGTGACAAACAGGATTATGCATTTGTTTAGTGCATCTCAGGCCATGTCTTATTAGGGCACTGCAGTCTGTCAATCAACATAGATTAGATGTGATTGATTACAAACTGCATTGGACTAGAGGCAAGGTGCTACTATGAGATATACATAAAAAGGGTATTTCCCACTGACTTGAAAGTTGCTGGTTCCATCCTCAATTGTAGGGCACTCATTCTTGAGAATTGGGACAAATCATGTCCTACTTAGAAAAGTGAATTTTATTTAAAAAAATAATTATCATGATTGATATACATTCAAAGTTGAAACTAAAGAAAATGTGTATATGTTATTTTTTTTAGAACACATTTTATATATTTTTGACAAAATTTTGTTAAACAGTCGGCCTGTGGTTGGAAGGTCAATGTTATTTTTTATGTCCTCAGAGGGAGGTCATAACATTCATCAATCAAAAAAATGTCTACAAAAATACATTTATAATATTTTAAATAGAAGATTTAGAAATATATAAAACAAGTCATAAAGTGCACTTCAAAATTAATTTTTATAAAAATCTGCCTACGATAGTTGTGTCCTCACTTTGTGTCAACTCCGTCAGACTTTTAATAAACACAATTAAATAAGGCAATACCAAAGTCAGCTATATCACTGAGGACCCCATCTAATTCTCCTGGCTTTTCTAAATGCAACCCTACAACACTTACTTAGTTTGAAACTTAGATTTTTTAGACAAACAATATCAATTTTCCTGTGGTCACAGCTGGATCCTGTCAACACCCTCTTTCCAATAAAATATATATTTTTAACCATAGCTGATTCCATTTCAGCATTTTAGTTAGTTTATTAATAGAGCTAGCAACCAAGAAAAAGACAGCTAGCTGCAGTCTACATAATATGTTTTAAAGCAAAAATACGTGTCCTAATGTCAACTCCGTCACACGTCAACTCCATCAGATTGACGACGGAGTTGACGGAGTGAGTTTTCACTGTTTTTATCTGTTCAACAAGAAGCACTTTGATCTTCATTTCCAGTCTCCTTTATCATTTTAAAAAGACATACATTGCTTAATTAGTTGTTCATCCACATTTTTGTCAACACCGTCAGTTTTTGTCAACACCGTCAGAACTTTGCTTCGTTAACACTGTCAGAAGGTTTTGTTCTTCCTTTAAAAAATATGTTTATTTTATTTTCATTTTGTTGTTTACGTAATAGAGGGCTTTATGACTGACATCCTCTTTGTCTTAATTAATTTTTAAATACATTTTTAAAATAATAAAATTAAAAATTGAGTTTGAAAATGACGATTTGAAGAAGTTTGAATTTTCAAATTCATGTAAAAACATAAATTAACCTTACATGTTGCATATAACATATTTTAAAACCTTAGATTGCTGTTTAACTCTTAGAGTTCAAATTTTCAACTTTTTAGTATGTCTGACGGAGTTGACATAAATCCGGGTCAAAAGAGAAATATGCCAATTTGTTGAAAAATAGTTTTTATTTAGAACCTGTTCCTTTTTATGGTTGTACACTACAGAAATATATACTTCTAATGAATATAATATGAGTTTTTAAAAAATGAATTTTAAAACCTGTTTTGTCCCAACTCTCAAGAATCAGTGATAAACGTAGGTTCTGTTGTAATGACCACACAAATCATGTAATAAGCAAGAATATGAAGAGAAGAATATTCATGCATAGTTAATGATAACTATATCACATACAAAGTCCACTTTAAACAAAATAGTAAATATGCTTTTGTGGCTAAGTATTTCTGTGATAAATGAAATCAAATCAGTCACCAGAACCATCTCACTCTTTTCATGCATCAACATCTCGACGGGGCCATAGCATTCTCCTCCACCGCTTCAACCTCAGTAGTAGAACCATCTCACTCAGCTTCACCCTACCACCACCTCAGCAGTCAGCAAGGTGAAGTCAGTTTCTAGACCAATTCCACTTACTACAATGTTCAGTGAATATAAAGAAATCTACACTATCGCTCTAATACCTATATGCTAGCTTAGCAGAAGTGTGAAAGAAAAGCATTATTACAAAAACAGGATTTGCAAAAGCGTTAAGAAAAGCTAGAGAGTATGTGAGTATTGAGTCAGATTAATCCTGAAGAGAAAGCTCATAAGAACAATATAAACTCACAAAACACTGGAAGCAGAGCAGTGGATTTCTCATCACCACATATGATGTCAAATGTTGGCTGCTCTGATACAGTTCTGCCAGAGCAGTGGATTTCTCATCACCACATATGATGTCAAATGTTGGCTGCTCTGA
>JAVQKG010027408.1:0-21063 GCA_036025885.1 Hypseleotris bucephala
CCTTTGCATACACAGTTAGTTCTCATGGCCACTACTATGCAGGAAACATTTAAATAAAACATGAAGTAAAGTTGGAGTTCAACTCTAAACTCAAGTCCAGATTACTGATTTAAACCTTCTTCAACTTTGATTTGACTACGTGGATAAATAAAACCTTCACAGAAAAAAACTCATAAAGGAATATCTCTGCATAAAAGCATTAATGCAATGTTTACAGTCAGTTCAGTTGTAAACAACCACATTTCCTCATATCTGATAAAGGCTACTCAATTTAGTTTTCCAATGTAAGTTTTTTGAGGGAAATAAAACACACAAACTGACAGATCATACTTGAAGCTAAACAGATCTACTCCCACTTGCTGAGATTGCTTAAGATACAGCTAGTATTCCCGAGGCCTGTTAAAACATGTCGGGCAACTGCATGCAACAACATGAATATCAACTTAATGTTAGAGTCTGGTTGTCAATTCTGAAAAATGCCTTTAAAATGTGCATTTAGTGAAATATGAAATAAAATAATGATTCACGGGTTACACTAGAAGCCTTTTGCTTATTCGAAACATGTTCAAATTTACAACCATCTTCCAGACAAATTACAAGAACAGGACAAATGAGGACACAGACTCTCCATGGGCAACACCCACAGCTGTCAGGTCTACCTGGTGGACTCTGGTCTTCAACGTTAACTTGAACTATCCATGTGTGTTTGGACTGTTTTGTTTGATGCATGTGATGTTAAAGTCAACATGATCACAGAGCACATGGTTGTTGCATCCCATTCTCACTAAACAAGTTATACCAGAAGTGTAACCATCTCGGCTGCGTCAATTTAAAAACGTTTGACTGTGCACAGAAGAAAATGCAGATAAATGTACGTCAATTAAAGCTGTAAACAACTAAGCCTTAAATAAGGGGTTTGTATTACTTAACTAGAGTAAGTAAAACATTCTGCACTTGCATGGTCAATCTAAGTGACTTTTTCAGAACAAAATTTATTGCATGAGGTATAGTGACACCCAGTGGTTTCATTTTAGGTTACACAAGGGCATTTGTAGTAGGCTACCACTTGCTTTCCAATGGGGGCGCCACACAACAGGAAACGCCGCTGGAGGAGTGGCTAGTGCTCCTGCAGGTTTTCTGTTTACTGTAATGTTGGTTTACTGGGCTAACTAAAGTCTGTCTACAAGCTAGTTAGCAAGAGGGAGGCCCGATGAACGATGCCAGCTAAACATCTGCCGCACTGAATCATGCACTAGCCAGCTAAAAGAAAAGCATCACTGTTTGGACAATCATAAAGCGGTGGACAGATCCGGGTACATGGTGTTGGCTTATTCATTCATGCATCTGCATCGGAGAGGAGTTTGAGCTGCGAGAGGGAAAACAGGCTCTACACGGATCTTTAACCGGTACTATTATTTTTTCCTCCTCGAAATGCTAACTGAGCTATCAAGGACTTTCGATAAATGAATGCAGCTTTTATTGATGCAACAGTCTCCACGCAAACCAGTGAACCATTTCCAGTCGAAGATGTAGTATCAGTTTACTAATGGTTTTACGTTGAGTTTGTAAAATCCAATACTGGAAGTGTGTTGGCTAAAAGGAAACACAATATCTACTTGGTAATTACAATTGGTGGAAGTACGGGGATTGTAGAGTTATGCAAGCTTTTCCCTCCACCAGTATGGTTTAGATAGTAGTTTCACCCTAAACACTATAGTTTCACCCATTCTTTGTTTTGTTGATGTGGTAACCCTTTTATCCCCCCATAAAAGTGCAAGATACTGTTTGTCACCAAGAATTTTTATTACTTGATCTAGTTTTATTTTCTTGCAGAAGAGAAGCATGGTGGTCCCAGATAGTACCAACATGGTCACCCAGCCCCACAATGGTAGTCCCGCTGGTCTCCTGGACACTCCTGAGTCCAGCTGCAAAGAGGCAGAAGTAGAGGGTCAAGACCTGGCAGGGGTGGAGCTGGAGGAGGTCCGAAAGCTGCAAGAGCTGGTCCGCAGACTGGAGGTCCAGAATGAGACGCTACGCAACAGAGGAACCAAATCCATGCTTAACAAGGGCGCCACCAGCAGCAACAGCAACCTCACTGTCAATATAAACAATAGACTGACCAGAAACCCTCATCTCAATTTGGGCGAAGGTGAGCAGTTGAGAGACTTTGAGCTGTCGCCACCCCAGGACAGTGGCAGCGGTGATATGTCGCCCCTGCCTGTGGCCAGCAGAATCGATGAAGAAGAGGACAATGATGAAGATCAAGGGCCATGCAGTGGTTTTCTGACATTGAGCTGTAGCGGTCGAGGCGGACATACCCCGGATAGCCCTTCACAAGAGAGCTACGAGTCGGAAACACTGGCCGAGAGTGACTCTGGAGTGGACCAAACTGCACTAGACGAGGTGGATGTCCTGGACCTGGAGGAGGAGTCTGCAGATGTGGAAGATGAGGACAGTTGGTAGGTTTTATCATTGGTATCATTCTGCTACTGTTTCATAGTAAGGCTGTACAATATGAGAAAAACATTAAATATTTTTGATAATCGTGTTGAAATTCATGTTTGCATTGATTATTGTGAAAATTAGTACTTTTCAATTCCCAGTTAAAATTACTTTAAAACTAAGACTAAACAAGAATTAAAAGAAGGTCAAAGTAGGAGTAAATTAAGAAAGCCATGATTAAAAATAAATAGTTTGCAGACATTGCAATAAAAAATAGCACACACATTTGCTTCATGACATGTTTAGTGACCTGTGGATGCTTAAGGTTGTAGAAATACTGCTTCCGAAATGTGACTGCCATTTTGTTGAATTATAATCAGTTGGTTTATTCGCCAGTGACCCCAACAGCCCTATGACTAACCTTTTTTAAATTTAGAAAGTTTGAGCTTAATGTGCTATATTCCCCCACAGGGCAATGATGTTTTTGTTTTTTCTTCTGACTAAACTCCCTGCTGGCTCTTTCAGTAGTCATACATTTGTACTATGGTAAGCTTACATTTCACAGTAAACATAATAGAACAACCGTAACTATTCAACTAATCATTCAGAAAATACTGAGACTTCAAATGCCAACTGCCAGGATAATAAAGAGAAAGTTTGTTCTTTTTAGATTTGACTCTGAGCTCTCACCCGAGGAGAACAAACTTGAGATGTCTTTTACCGGTTTGACAGGTTTAACTCACAAGGTCTTTTAATTATTCAAAGGTGCTAAAACCGGTGCATACAAGAAATTCAGTCAAATGTATATTGGGAATAATATAGAAGCAGGGGAAAAAGGATTTTTGATAGTCAGTGTTTTAAGAGACATTTGTAATAAGCACCTTGAACCTCCAGTGTTTCCAGTAAACAAACTGGCACAATCCATTCCTGTAATTGTGTTGTATGTAATATATGTAATAATAGTTTCTGATAATTTGACTCCGGTATGTTCACGGTCTCCTTTTCATAAAATAGGTGCCATGCTGTGCTTTATGTGCTTTAGCGGCCTAAGTAATGCCAGACTATTCATGCTTTACATAATTAGCCATACCATATGTGGTTTGTGTAGTTATCATCAGCAAAATATCCAGTAATCCTCACATAATCTGATCTGCACTGCACAGGTCCTACTGCCACATGGCTAAACTTGGGTTGTTTGGGATTGTACAGCATGTGATCTCGAGGCCCCTTCTGTGACGACAGGAGAACACAAATCCTTAAGCTAGTGGCAGCCGCATAATCTCTGGGGACTTTAAGGAGTCTACATAAACTTTTAAAATCTTAATTTGATAATGTAATATGTGTTGTTAAGAGATATAACCACTATTGCAAGATATTACTTTTACCATTCAGCAACAAACACCAAGTATGTGTGTAAAAGTAGCTCCCACTCCCCCCTCACAGAAGCTCTGGCTGCATGTGTGACCTGAATATTGCTCTGTGTATTGTTACTTATTCTAGTGAGAAATGACCCCTTTTGTGTTTGCCCAATAGGGAAGATGATTTATAGTTGATTGGTCATAGCTAGTGAGTGCCTTTGTGTATTTAATTGAAATTACTCTTTGTTGTAAAAAACAAACAAAATAAAAGTGAATTATAAGTATGTCAAGTTAAATTAATTTTTTATGTTATTTTTTTGTTTGCAGCCTGTAGCATTTGTTTATTAAACAGAAAAAAATTGCTTAACATCTATCCCATCTTTACAGCTTCTCTGTATTGCTTTGCCTTATTAAGATCCTAGATGTGTATATGGGTGATGGAGCTGAAAATTAACATTAGCTAAAAAGTCTATATGCAGCACATTATTTAAAAGCATTGTATTAAAACTATGTGTTTGCATTGTCCCTGTAAAATGTATAAATAAATAGATAGCTGTTCTTTATGCAAATAATTTCTCATCTTCAGAAACACCAAGGACTTGAAAGTTGTTTGTTTTAAACCTTATGATTTTGCTCTTCCTTTTCTCAGGTTGTATGTATCTCCAAAAAAGCAAGTTGCCGATCAAGGCCCAGACTCTCCTTTAAAGTGGTGTCGACAGGTTCTTGACCACCGCAGCCCAGATACTGAAGTGGCATGTAAAACTCTTATCAACCGCTTGGACCAATGTAAGTTACACAATGATATTTTTTGCCTTCTGTTAATAACCTTACATTTGCTTTAATAAAAATAGATTATGTATCTAATACAGCATACCCTATTTATTATTTATACTGTTCATGACTGCTGTTTCCTGTACACCACAAAACTTAAACAACAAAACCATTCACACCAGTGTTCAGTAACTACATGAAGTCATGAACTGGGTTGGATTACCTTCCCTCAGGTCAGCTGTCCTTTGTTAGTGCACCAGCAGGCCTCGAAACTGTTTAGTAATGCAGGTTATCCTTTACTCCATGTTACAAGTATGCCATCTTATATCCAAGCTTTATAGTCCTGTGGAAGATTCTCTGTTTTATTTAATTTCTTTCTGCAGCATCTCGATGGAAAAGCATGTATAGCAGCCCTTCAGCAGAGACGGGCTCTACAGGCTCAGGGCTGATCTCTCCTGGGTACCACAAATCATCTAACAAATCCCTACTAACCAGTGGCAATTCAGGTAGGGCATGACATTAACACACTGTTCTCCTTGTTGCCCGTTCAATTCATGAGTTGGAACAGCCACCGTTGTAAAAATGTAGGTCACTTGATATGTGTGTGCTCAAATGCATTTGGGTGTCCTCAGGGTGTGCTAATGTTTTTGCATGGTTTGCTCTTATGCTTGACATCTAAAACCTAATTAATCAGCTTTTATTCACATGTAAACATTTAACATAAATTGAACTTTTTGTCTTTCTAAATGTCAAACATTACATTTGAAAAAACAAAACAATGCTACTAGAAATGCCACATGATTACATGGTTATTATCACACATTTGGAGGAATCCTAGCAGAGAAAATGTACAACTTTACAAAGCGCATCAGTATAGATTATATGATTAGACTGATGTTGGGATGGATTATAATTCTCAAAGTTTTAATAGTATGTACAACATGCATTGTTTTTTTCAGTTGATTGAATATATCATTGTCCTTGTGTTAACAGGTACAAACGTGCACTCTGCTTTGAGCTCACAGTCTTCTATAGATAGTGAGCTAAGCACATCAGATGACTCCATCTCTATGGGCTACAAGCTTCAGGATCTGACTGATGTTCAGATCATGGCTCGCCTTCAGGAGGAGAGTAAGTGCAGTAGATTATTTTCCACAACAGTGTTTGTCTCATGAGTTCTGATATCATGAATGGCATGTTATGTTATTACACAATTGATTATTGCCAATCATGATGGGTTAAATTGATAATTATATGCATATTGTACACACTTGCACATGATCGAAATGCATGGGTCTATGCATTTATATATACCTCTTAAGTATTGAAGCCAATTAAGTTATTTTTTGTTTTTACAAGTATACATACATGCACAACCCAAGCATGCATGGGTGTATACATCTGTATAGACCTCATAATAATTAATGTCATTAAGACTTGTCTGCTGACATGTAGACACACATGAGTGTTAGCATCATGTTAAAGTTTGATGTATTTGTATTATGGACTGTATATATAAACATGTTTTTTTAAACAACAAAAATATGTATGGTAAATTGAACTTTAAAGAATCAAGTAATATTATGTTGTATTAGGAATTTGATTTATATATAGTTGTCAACCTATTCGTGGGAAGTAGGGGTAGGCGCTATATAACAAGACATATAAGTTATACTTCATTCTTCCTTTTAGACAATGGTGTGTTATGGATGTTTTTTTTTCTTGTTGAAAATTGTTTACGAGTTGTATCTCCATCCATACTTGCTCAACTCTAATCAAACTTTTTAATGTTGTTAGGTTTGAGGCAGGACTATGCTTCCAGCTCCACCACTGCATCTCGACGAAGCTCCACAGCCTCTCTGCAGTCTTTGCGGAGATGTGGAAACTACAGTGACCAGGAGTTTGACAGCTACAGTCTGGAAGATGAAGATGAATTCTGCTCATTGCCTCAAAGACGAAATCGCTTTACACCTTCACCCTTAGGTTCACCACGGTGCCAATCTCCCTCCACTTCCAACCATGGCCAAGAATACAGTGCTCGTCTTGGGGCCTCACGCACACGTACTCCTAGACGATCTCTCCAGGGCCCTAGTGCTGAGCTCATCAAATTTGCCAAAAATGAGGGTAAGTTGTGACTGTGTTGGGCTTGCATACTGTGTCAGACACATTACAATGACAAACACAGATTACTGTTCTCAAAGAGCATTGATATCATGTGTTGTTATGTAATGTGGTTCCAGAAGCGTTGAGGCGCAGCATGCCTAATTTGGCCCCCCGCACTAGCCTACGTTCTCTGGAGGCAGTCCGAAACAGCCGTAGCATGGAGGCTAACCTCCAAAGCTCTGGCAACCGCATGTCCCACCTGACCAACCCCTCCTCCACAGGTAACCCTTCCCTCATCACCCACTCCTACTGTGATAAAAGACATCACAGTGCTATGCTTCTGTCTTTTCCCAGCAACTGCTCTCATGTTAACCACAGCATGACGATCTCCTTACATGCAATGTCTCTCTTGTCACTCTTTCACTCACGTTATAAATAGAAAGCTATTTTAGCTTTCTCCAGTTTTTTAAATTTGCTAGTTTATTCTTCAATGCAAATCCATGGTCAATTCCATTTCTATTCACTATTTCAAAAATTTGAAATAAATGAATACATATAAAACCCAGAATATTAACAGAACAACATACAAGCCAATAACCCTAATCAAGTTCTTTCAGTTTGTAAATATTTGTAACAACTGCACTGTACTAACATATTGTAACATAATGGTATTTTTTAAGGAATGGCAAATAGTCGAATTCGCAGCAATGGTCAATCTCCTCTTTCTCTGCGAACCCCTGTTAAAGCTGTGAGCCCAATGTCCCAGTCAACCAGAGGGTTACCTGTCATCCAAGGTCCATCTGCAGGAGGGGGGCGCAGAGTCCAGTCACCGGGCGCTGCTAATGGTGGATCCTATGTACCTGGAAGAGCATCCATAGGAACACCTAGGACAGGCATAAGTCGGGGACAGGGTACTATTTCAGCACCCACAAGAAGTAAACTTTCACAAACTCCTAGGAGGTAAAGTTACGTTTTGGTAGATTTTTACTGTACAGAAACTATTAACTGATTGATAACTTACCTGTTTGTTTTTTCAGGTCATTGGGTATAACTAAACTTTCTGATGAATCCTGGAAAGATGGCTGTTATTGAGTTTCTGCTGATGAAGGATGTGTTGACAACCTCACAACCCTTGAACTTACTGTGTCTAAATCTGTGTGGTTAAATCTTGTGGTCCTCCATTTCAGACTGGAGCACTGGACTTCGCTGGATTTATTGTTGAGACTTTCCTTTGCATGAAACATTGTCCACCTTCTCAGAAGGAAAATGTGTAGGCAGACCAGGCACTGTAGTGTTAAGGCCCAATTCAGAGCTTCCAGAGTAATTATTTGTGTTGTATTTTTCTATAACAAAATGGAGAAATGCTGGAACTGTAAAGGCGGTTACTACTTAATAATTATGAAGATGGTTTAAAATGAAGTTGAAAACCTGTCTATTTTCTGTGTGACTTCCTACTTGAAGGTGCTGGTTGTTGCATGCTGAATTTCATTCCTGTCACATTTGCATCATAGACGCTATGTCAAATCTTCACATTTTTCCATATTGTATGTCTGATTTTTGTAATGTTGAAAATGATTATTGTAAAAAAGTATAGTTTGTGTGACTTGTAAACCACACTGCCCTTATTTAAAATCTAATTATTTTAGTTTGTGCCAAGGTGCAGGTTGTGATCCAATAGCAGAATTAAAATGGAAAGGGTACGCTTCTGCATTTATATAGTCATTTTTACTGTAAATGTTGAAGTAAATTTGGACTTCGATGCCACTGTTAAACAAGATGAAACATTGTATTAAGGCCATTTCGCCTTGTACAGCTATGCACCCTCAATCGGAGTCTGAAAATTAGCTGCTGTGAAGAGTAGGCTAATAAAGTTTACCCTAAAATTATTAGTGTGTGACTTTTATTTATTTTTGTTATGTGTTCATATTGTGTCCTCATGATGTGTTCAGCACAACACACTCCACTGACCGCTATGCATCCGCAGGTTAGTTCAGCTGTAGTGTTATATCTCCCGGATATTTGCCTTGCCAAATGAGTTGTCGGCTACACCCCCTTATGTCAAAATGGCCTACTGGCCTCCTTTGCACACAAGAGTGCGTGTGCGCCAATGGATTTTTTTAAAATGAAAAATATACATGTATTTGGTTGATGTTTGCACTAAAGGGTTTGTTATTATGTACATTTGAATGGGGAGAATGGCTGATAATGTAATTCTGCTCTCTTATGCATGACGCAAATAGTAAGGGATCAGCGGTAAACGAGGCCACGCATTGTCTCCCCCGCCCTCCCTCTGCTTCAGGACGCAAGCTGATTGGCCGAGGCCTAGCAAAGAGCGCCCGGGGATCCAAAACTGCAGGCCGCACTTAGCTTACCGTGAAAAATAAACCAAAACAATAACAGACAAAACCGAGAAGAAAGAATTACACCGATAAAATCAGAAGACGGCACTATCAGGTAAAAATATTTCGAGACTATCAGAAAGACACGATGAATAAGACATAAGGGCCCAGTCGGCCGTAGCGGGCCTCTTCGAAAAACAACATGGAAGATAATGCGGCACGGCCGCTGCAGCTAGCTTAGCAAGCTAGGTAGCCACACCAACCGCGGTCTTTTCTCACAATTATGTTGCTTATTATGCATTTGATAAACAACAGTTTGTGTCATGTGCAATTTACTTCATCTGGGATACCACGTTTTGATGAAACGGGACACTGAAATGGTTAAAATACAGGATTAGTTATTTTCTGCTCTAGCAGTTTAGCTAAAACAAAATGGCGCTGAGAGTAACAGCCCTAGCGTGATGCTAGTTAGCTCTGGTGGGTGGAGGGCGTTAGCCGTGGTATGCATTGCATAACGTCTGCGGTACTTTCATTGGCGGTCAAAAATGGTCCGTGTTTTCCCAAGTAAATGGCAATTTCTTCTTTGAAGTAGGTTAGTTAGTGTGAAGTCAGTATAGTCTGCACAGGTACAGTTGTCCAACCAGTGCGCTCAATGCAGATGTTACCTATTTCTGCATATACAGCTGTGTTTACCCATAACAAGCATCATATTTAAGTGCCATCAGAGAACCACTCCTCACCTCGCCCTACTGTGAAGGCAGCGAGCTTTGTCTTATTTGTGCCAGAGCCATTAGGCTCAACTACCTCCAGGTGCACAGCTATATGTCTCAAGGTTTTCCTGTAATACTCCTATAGAGCATTGGATGGAGCCAATTGTCAACACAACAAGCTTCCTTCCTATGCAGTTTCCTTGTTCTTAAAATTGTGTTTTTTTACTGAGGTCAATAAACTGGAGTTTTAAGAAGTGCATTTGTTTTTTGGTCCTTGTTCTTGGCTTGATAACTATAGTGTTTATGTTTTTTATTTGTTAGGAGCAAGCAATCATTAGTTTGATGGAAGAAAGTGAATACAACTCCTGGTAGTATTCTTTCTGAGGGACTTGTCAACAAATGTGAAGGTATGTTTATAATATTTAACACTGTTATCACTAACATATACACAGTTTATAACATTAGTTGTTTGTTTTAGCCTTTTTTGTGTAAAACATGGACCAAGGAGGAGGAGTGTTGGAGCTACACACGCAGGAACTGAAGATGCCCCATACTATGATCATGCAAGACTTTGGTTAGTTATGAAAATAAGTATGTTGACATGCAGTCTCTGTATAGACTAATGGCCAAATTGGAAGGTCCATCAGTTTTATTCCTCCTCACAAGTTACAAGTCTCTGTCATGTTTCATGATTGAATTGGCTATTACCTTGGCTGATTTCTAAATAAATGAATTTGGTGATGTTGGAAAATAAACATTACGAATACTATTGTAAGTCACAAAACTGATGGCGCTCCTTACTGTATATTGTAACTTATTTTTGTCTTTACATTGTAGTTGCAGGAATGGGGGGCCTTGCCCACATCGATGGTGAGCACATTGTTGTGTCTGTGCCCGAGGGCATGCTGTTGTCCGATGTCATGACTGACGAGGGCATTCTCCTGGAGCATGGCCTGGAAGTGGAGGGCCTGGAGACGCAGGTGGTTGAAGGCCTGGAGACTGAGGTAGTGGAGAGCTTACACTCAGATGTGGATCTGGAGACCGGAGTGGTGGATGGGCTACAGACACAGGTGGTGGAGCTGGAGGCTCAGGTTGTTGAAGGCCTTGATGGAGAAGTGGAGGTGGAAGGCCTGGAGACTGAGGTGGACGTTGAAGGCTTGGAGGCTCATGTTGTTGAGGGCCTGGAGGAGGAGGTGGAGGTGGAGGGCCTGGAGGCGGAGGTGGTGGAGAGTCTGGAGGTGGATGTAGAAGGACTTCAGTCTCAAGGAGTGGATGAACATGAGATCAGTGAGAACATGGTGTCTCATGAACACAGTGTAATAATGCCTGACAATATCCTTGGGACTGAAGTAGCCATAGAGGAGGCTCTGGATCACCACCACCACCACGTCTTAACTGCAGACCTCATCCAGGATCCAAACCATCATGACGACATGCCAGACCAAGTGTTTGTGGCTGAGCTCCTCTCTGAGCACCAGGACAATACTTTGGACCATCAGCTGGTGTCTGAGGGTCTGATGGTTGCTGAGGCCAACGCTGAAACCATAATTCACCAACAACTGCAGACCACAGCTGTTCCTCTACAAACAGACGAGGAGGATGACGCACAAAGCAGCTCTGAAGATTACCTCATGATTTCATGTATGTTTCTTTATACCCTTAAATTATACTGTATATATTTTGTGGTTAGCATTTATAATAAAAAAATGTGTTTTAGTGGATGAGGTTGGTGAAAAGCTGGACATTGGGGACACTCCTCTTGAAATCAGCACTGAAGTTATGCAGGACAAGGAATGTAAAGAGGAGGATGGCTCAGAGGTCATCAAAGTCTATATATTCAAAGCTGAAGCTGATGATGATTTAGGTGAGTTTATTTGCAGCAGTATTGGCATGACAAGAAAAGATGCATGTTGTTTTTGTGAACATAAATAATTTCATCAATACGTGAAAAACATTTTTTTATATCTAGGTGGAACAGAGGTAATAACTGAGGATGATTATCACAATGGCCATCCTGATTTGGAGGCTGCATCGTCGGGTCGATTAGGAGTTGGTCGCGACAAGATGGTGTACATGGCTGTGAAGAACCAGCCCAAAGAAGAGGAGGAAGATGATGACAGCGACGATGATGATGAGGATGAGATCAGTATGTTTTTCTTCTATTCATTTGAAAGTCAATATTCATAAATATTGGTTCCTGAGGCTGTTAATGTTTTTTTTTTTACATGTAAAAAAAAAAATCAGTATTTCATTGGATCATTAGATTTTTTTTTGTGTATCTTTTGCAGATAATTCAATTGATCAGGTTAAAAATGGCACAGCTACACCTTTTCTACAAATTCGAGAAGGACTTGCTACCAACCGTGTCCTTAAACCCAAACCTAAGAAAAAGAAGAAAGGAGACACACGTCAGTGTCAGACAGGTATAAACCATTTGTTAACACTATGTAATGGAGCAGTACAGCCCAAAATGAAAAACGATGAGTTACATAACTAATAACATTACATTTTCCTGCTACACTTTTAGCTGTTATTATTGGACCTGATGGGATGCCTTTGACAGTATACCCCTGTTACATTTGTGGGAAGAAGTTCCGTTCTCGAGGTTTCCTTAAATGCCACATGAAAAACCACCCGGACCATCTCTTAAAGAAGAAGTATCAGTGCACAGACTGTGATTTTACCACCAACAAGAAAATCAGTTTCCACAATCACCTGGAGAGCCACAAGCTGCTGAGCCACAACAGTGAACGCTCTCCAGAATACACCGAGTACACTCGACGCTTCCACGAGTCCAGTCCTCTGGGATCAGACAAACTCATTGTGAAGGACCGAGAGCCCAAACTGCACCACTGCAAATACTGCGAGTATGAAACTGCTGAACAGGGCCTGCTCAACCGCCACCTGCTGGCTGTGCACAGTAAAAACTTTGCTCACGTTTGTGTGGAGTGTGCCAAAGGCTTTCGCCACCCGTCAGAGCTGAAGAAACACATGCGGACCCACACGGGCGAGAAACCTTACCAGTGTCCACACTGCGAGTTTCGTTGTGCAGATCAGTCCAATTTAAAGACTCATATTAAGGGCAAGCATGGCGGGGATCTCCCATTCAAGTGCAGCCATTGTCCTCAGGCTTACGCTGATGCCCGGGAACTCCAGCGGCACATAGAAATGGTACAAGGTCACAAAACCCACCAGTGCCCACACTGTGAGCACAAGAGCACCAACTCTAGTGACCTGAAACGACACATAATCTCAGTTCACACCAAGGACTTTCCCCATCAGTGTGACGTGTGTGAGAAGGGCTTTCACAGGCCCTCCGAGCTAAAGAAACACGCAGAGACACACAAAGGCAACAAGGTGCACCAGTGCCGCCATTGTAATTTTAACGCCCCTGACACATTCACCCTTAGTCGACATATTTTGTCCTTACATACAAAGGACCTTCCCTTTAAATGCAAACGCTGCCGGCGAGGTTTTCGGCAGCCGGCTGAGCTGAAGAAGCACATGAAAACACACAGTGGTAGAAAGGTTTATCAGTGCCAGTATTGTGAGTATAACAGTACAGACGCTTCTGGTTTCAAACGCCATGTCATCTCTATTCACACCAAGGACTACCCTCACCGCTGCGACTACTGCACCAAGGGCTTTCGAAGGCCTTCAGAGAAGAGCCAACACATAGCCAGGCATCACAAAGAGATGTTGATGTAACTCCACTCCTATAGTCTGTGTCACACACGCACAGGTGATTTTAGTGTATTAAAGAAATGGACGTGTAGGTTGTCAATGAAGATGACAACAGTGTAATTGCTGTTCTGTGTTGTAATGGGTGTTCACCTCCTTCCCTTTGGTAATCCAGGAACACATTAGAGACTGGGAAGGCCATGTCCGGTACACACTGAGTGGGACAGGTGTAAATCGTGTTGTTTTGTTGCAGAAAATCACATATGAACATATATTCAGGGTTTGAAAGGTCTATATTTTTATACCCACTCAGCTAAAATGCTGCAAGATGATGACTGTGTCCTATACCAGAAAGCAGTGCTTTGTAATTGTCTTGCTACAGAAGGAACAACTACAGAAATAACCTCCACAGTACCAGTTAGTATCTCTCTACATTAACCAGCTTTACCCTGACATTTTCTTTCAATTCCTTCAGATCCTGCCATAAATTCATAACAGGGGTTTTCAATGCACCTTAAAGCATATTTGATTAAAACTAATGTAGTCCATAAACATTGCTTGGGTTTCCTCATAAAACAGTGAATTAAATCATGTGTAATATAAAGTATATTATAACTCGGCATAATCATCCTAATCTGATCAGCAGTGTCCAGCAAGATGTCAGTTTCTAAACATTTCTTTAGTGGCTGTTTTTTTAAAAACAAATACCTATACCTAATAACAAGTATAGTTTTGTTCATAGTATTTATATGTCCACTATAGTTATAATATATGAATTTGACAGATGGTTTGGTTCCTAAAACTTAACTGTAACTGCCACTGTAAGTAGATGTGATAGTGACACAGAGGTGCTCTTTCAGCAAACCATTTAATTTGAATCATGCCTTACAGTTGTTTGTCTTTATCCTTTTATAAACACAGATGAACACAGGGAATCGGAGAATGATTGATTTTAACTCTCAAA
This sequence comes from Hypseleotris bucephala, assembly GCA_036025885.1. Classification (NCBI taxonomy): domain Eukaryota; kingdom Metazoa; phylum Chordata; class Actinopteri; order Gobiiformes; family Eleotridae; genus Hypseleotris; species Hypseleotris bucephala. Next base: position 14,369 of record JAVQKG010027408.1, read on the forward strand.
CATGTTTCAGTACCATTCTTTTAGTAAAGGCATGTTTGAGTCTGTAGAAAGCACTTTAAAACCCTTTCCCATAGATGACATGGTTGGGTAGATGTCAGTTAATATTTACCCTGAAAATGAAAATAAGCTTTGTGATTGGATAAAGGTTGAGCGTTACATCTTGTGGGCACATCATACATTCTTGTTCTTAACTAAATTGTACTCGATGGTTGACAACATTTATTGTTTTGTTACATGGCTAAGTGATTGGGTTTTGTGTTTTGTTTGTGCTCACTAACATGTTCTCCACACCCTTATCCCAGTGACCCCAGTCCCACACGGGATTCAATTCCCCAAAGTCAGTGGTCTTCATATTGACATTAGTAAGTATTCACATACAGTATGCTGTCTCCATCAAATCATTGTGGTATATATTATAACCCCCTGCATTTTCGTGTACCTTTAGTCATTTTTCGGTCTGATTGTGGATAAACTACTGGTGGGGAAAACCAAAATAAACAATTATGTTTTTATGATTGTCTTGTTGGTCCTTCTGTAATGCTGTACTTATTAAACATTAATAGTGACTGAGAAATAGCCTATAGAACCGAGAATATTAAAAACAATCATTTATCAGCAGATAGTTACATGTTCATAGTCGTGTGCAGAGCTTGGTTGTAACGGATGAGTTTCTGTTGGGTTTTTACTTCAGACTGGCTATTCTCCCTGTCATTGGATATTTTCTCTGACCATTTAACCCTTCAGATGGTTGTGGGTGAAAAAACAGTAAATCGAATATTGACACCAACATGCCTTGTTCAAAATGATGGGCCTTTCCTTTCTGTTGCTCAGTTCTGCAGTTTAGTCTAAATGCACACTGAACAAGAGAACACTGAGTCTATACTCAGTGTTTTCATACCTTTGCGAGTTCACATGGGTACCTCCAAAAGCACCAGAGAAAATAGATACCACCCCCCATTACTTTTTGTTGATACCACAATATAATTTATCATTTAGTGCTGCGGCTGTCAGCTCAAACCTGCTGAGGATGCGAAGATCAATACAGAGGCACATCCATAAATTCACCTGAAGTATCCATCTATCTGTATACACTATTTACATGATCAAAAATTTAGATATGCAGTTTTACAGAACCTTTCACTTTTCTGTATCTTTCTCATTCTACCCCGGGATTGTCATTGCAGCGATTCAGTAGTTCTTGTAGGCTAATTCATTTATGGATTAAACAACACAGCATTTACTCATCTAACCATCAGAACAGATTTGCTGGGATATGACTGAGAATCCCACAGCCATTGTTGAAGGTCAAACTCGTTTATTTGCTGGTAGCCATTTTCATATTTGCAAAGATAAATGGTCTACTATACGCTGCTTGTGATTAGAATGATAAGGGAAGCCATAGAGAAAATAGACTTTATATTGTAATAGATTTTGTGCATAGTGTTTGGGAAAAAAAGCTGACTGCTTCCACAACACCCTATTATTAGGCTATTTTAATGACTTCATCCTAGCCAGACATTTAGCCTAAGCTGATTTATAAATAATGATTGTAGATTTAGGCTATTCTATTAGACTACTAACTTAAATTGTGTGACAGAGCAATAGCTCTACTTTTGCAAGTTTACCAAAGGCTTAGGTGAACATTACAGACGCACTCAGCCTGTGATGTTCTCAAACTCAAGTTTGTTGGGGGCAATGCAGGGACCGACCGCTAGATGTCACAGTTATCCCTTTGTATCGGCGCACTGCACTGTACTGAGTGTTTGTTCATAATTAAGGAAAAGCATCAAAATATTTAGTCAAAATAGTTTCTCAATATTCAATATTATAATGATAGTTAAGGTCCCAAATGTTATTTCCCCATCTTTTAGTATTTTATAATAAGCTGTGTGTGCTTTGTAAAATCTGTCGGAGATCTAGAAATAGTTGAATTAGCCTTATTATTAGCCTATATATCTTTTACTTATGAACAAGTACTCACTAATGCTGCATTTCTGGATCACGAGTCTAAATCTCAACAGTATTTAAAACAGGCAAACAAGTGTGATAACTGTTCCCAATACATTACAAGTTGGAGCCTATAGTAAACAACCTAATCCTGTTACATTGACGGACAGGTCATTTTGACAGGAAACATGGGTAACAGAGGCACGTCACGGCGGTGGGTGTGGTTTATCAGGGTGCATAACATTACTGTCTCCTTCGTTACGTTGCAGCAGAAGTGTGTGACACGAGAGCGCATCGCAGGGACAGAGCACCGACACCTCGCGCGTATAATTCCGAGGATCAGCGCGTTATGGAAACGACGGAGAAAGTGCTATACACGCTACTCGTCTCACACTACGTCTGGAACATCGTCTTCATCTCGTGGCTTTTCTTCAGATGGGTCCCCGATGACACTTCAAACTATGGATTGCTTTATTGAACTTGGACCACCTGATCCCGTTTGTGCCATATAGGGCAAGTGAGCGCTTTCAGAGAGAGTGGAGAGAAGTCGTTATGGACAGTTGTGCAAGACGCGCGCGTATTGCCAACAGAACTGGTGTGGAAAGCGGAGTTTCCTTTTCAGGCTGCAGCAGATGTTTAGTTATGATTTCAGTTGTCGCTGACTGAACAATTAGGAGCAATGTTTTAGAAATTATGGGACAGTGCTGTAGTTAGTTTAGACTGCTTGCGGCTGATAGATGCAAGTATACGGATCATTTTTACGCGCGCTTGGTGCCACTGACCGTTTGCTTCATTGCATCAGGACCTGCAGCTTTTCTCGCAGGTATTTTCATTTTGGATACGTTTTTTAAGCTAGTGTAGGCAAACTAAGTGAGAGCCATGGCTTTACCAGATACTGGCATTACTGGAGAGGAAGTGCCATTCCCAGAGATTATAGAGCTCAATGTTGGTGGTCAAGTGTACATAACCCGCTACTCTACCCTAACTAGTGTGCCAGACTCCCTGCTGTGGGAGATGTTCACTCAGAAGTCAGCTAAAGGACTGGCCCGGGACACCAAGGGTCGATTCTTTGTGGACCGTGATGGATTTCTGTTTCGTTACATTCTGGACTATATGAGAGACCAGCAGCTGGTTCTTCCTGATCACTTCCCAGAGCGAGGCCGTCTACAGAGGGAGGCTGAGTTCTTCAACCTGCCTGAGCTTGTAAAGCTGTTGGCTCCTAAGATCAGTAAGCAGAACTCTCTGGGTGACGAGGGCTGTCAGAGTGACCCAGAGGACGCCTCTCCAGGCACTGACACAGCACGTAACTTGAGTTCTCTGGGTGCTGCTGCTGCCTGCTCCAGCCTGGTGCCCAGTGCTATGGATGGCAAACGCTCCGGCTTCATCACAATTGGCTACAGAGGCTCCTACACACTGGGCCGGGACAGCCATACAGATGCCAAGTTTCGGCGTGTGGCACGCATCATGGTATGTGGAAAGACCTCCTTAGCCAAAGAAGTGTTTGGAGAGACCCTGAATGAGAGCCGCGACCCTGACCGTCCGCCTGAGCGCTACACGTCCCGCTACTATCTCAAGTTCACCTTCCTGGAGCAGGCCTTTGACAAGCTGGCTGACGCAGGCTTTCACATGGTGGCCTGTAACTCCACTGGAACCTGCGCCTTTGCCCACGAGCAAACAGACGACAAGATCTGGACCAGCTACACTGAATATGTGTTCTACCGTGAGTGAGACTATTGACCTCTCCTCCCCCTGGTTCCCTAACCCTGTATATCTCCAAATGCCCCTCCAGCCTTCAGACGTCCTGTCTCATTCACTGATTGCTCTGCTCCAGTAGATGTCCCGTAGATGTTGTCTGCAGCTTCAGCATTTTCCTAATGAACAGAAACTCATCTCGACAAGTTCAACATTTTCACCCCATCATCCCAACTCCAACCCTGCATCCTCAGGCTCCTGCTTCTGCTGCCATCTTGAGTAGTTGTAGTCCCCAGTCTTTGACCACAGCAACCCTAAAGACTGACTCCTCCTCCTGTGCTCCCTCCTTTTTGTACTTTATATTTCATCTGCCTGCAGCACAATATAGTGCACAAGAGCTTGTTTTGTTAAGGGGGCCTGGTGTGTTGACCATTGAAACGCACATAAGGGGCATAAGTAAAAGGGCTTCAAAGAGCAGTCAAAATGTACAGTGCTAGACTTTGCCTCCTTTTTCGAGCAGACTGGACTTCTCGTTCTGCTCATCTGAACTAAATGACCAAATAATTGGACGTCTTATGAGCTTTGAGGGACGTGAGCAGCCCCATGAAAAATGAAGAGTAATACAAAAATCAAATTTTGCTCAGTTTTATAATAAATGTGTTGATGTGGTGGAGAACGTGCCATAGTCTATGTCTGTTCATCCAGGCTTATGAATGGATAAATGTTTTGATATTACAGCCACATGGACACACAGAAAGTGCTTTGAAGATGAGTGAAGGCCTTGGAGCGAATATATCAAAAGTAATTGTATCTTATTGTAGATGTGAAAGCGAAAGGGTTCCAAGAAATCCCAGACCGAGTGTGTATCGATTGTGTGTTGAGATTTTCAGTATTTTAATTACCCGAGCTGGGAGGCCAGACAGCATCTTTGACAAATGTTTGCTCAACTACTTTTTATTTTTGAACTTTTTCAGTGAAGTCCAGGCTATTTGTTGTCTCCAAATGTGGCATAGTCATCTTTAGCAGACCATGTCTGAGTGTTCTGTATATTGTTATTACAACTGTATTTGTCGCATATTTGAATACCCAAATACAAGGGTATAGGATAACTCTGTAGCTAGCCAAAAGCCCAGTGTTTTGTCACCACTGTAGCATGAACAGAGCTGTTAGTTACAATAGAGGGCTTGACATTAACATTTTGTACTGGCTATTTAGCATCTCCAGTAGCCAGATATAAGACTCTGAAATATAGACAAAGGATTGATGAAATATTTAGAATCCTAATCTTTTTCTCTTTTTCTCTTTTATTTTTAGTGCAGTTTATACTACTATGAAATTTGGGCAGCAATGATAGATTATGAAGAAAAATAGTTGAATCGTGTGTAGAGATGCACTGCCACTGATTCAGCTTTGTGGATCGACAGATACCCAATATCTACCGATACTAATGCAAAAACTAAAGGCATGGACATTTCTTTCCTTTGTACAATCAGAGATAATGAACCTAAAATATAGTACAACTAAGACCCAATGACCCTTAAAATGTCTAACTTTTGTAATTTGTGATATATTTGCTCATAATTATGCTAAAGAATTTTGGTTCAATATGTCTAAACCCATCTAGAACGTAAACACAGTCTATGAAGTGAGGTTTTACAGTGTATTGTACAACCTAAAACATGCAACATAAAATCCTCCAGCTAGGTACATCATGACCAAGGTCCTGGCTGAATATCTGGAGATGGGTCCCACTGCTCTGGACAAGTTGCCCAAGTGGCATTTAAGGAAGGATGGGTCAAATGCAGAGAATGAATTTCCCCCACGGGGATCAATAAAGTATAAATAAATAAAATAAAGAAAGAAAGTATCGACTACATTAATCGATCCACCAATCCAGCTGAAGGGCCTGGATCACCACCGATATTCCATCCAGTATGGGTAGTGGTGCATCCCTAATCATGTATAAAACTTAGCCAGATAATTAGCCAAAAATTAAATCCACCCATATTTGGTAAGTTGGCTAAAGTGTTAATGTCATGACCTGGTTACAAAGCAGTGAGATTTGAACAAGGATACTTGATACAGCCTCAGGGCTGGTCTGCACACTATATTCCTCCATAAAACTGAAGGCACTCAGATCCAATAAACTCCTTGCTCATGACATGCAAAAACAGTCGGCAACAAAGTAAATCTTGTGATAGAGAAAAACAGATATTTATTTTAGTCTTACACTGTAACGTATGACTAAAAAAATCTTACTTATAAATGTAGAAAACTAATTGCCTTAAAAAAAAAGTAAATTAATCCATATAGTTAGAGGCTTTGAAATTAAAGGTGCAAAAAATGACCCCAGTGAATGAATGTGAGAGAGTGAATAGATGTCTTGTCAGTGTATGTTTCATTGTTCAGGGAGATGCTGGGATAGGCTCTAGTCCTGTAACTCCTAAATATAATAAGAATATGCAAAACAGGATGAATGAAGCCATTTCCTGTTTTGTAAATCAAATTGCTTGGTGTAACTTTAGAGTCACTTAGCAGTAATTTAAGGCAACCAGTTTCCTATTATTTTAAGTAAGTCTAACTGGTCAAATTTTCTGTTTTGAACCAGGCAGCGATGCAGTGCAACATATACTTTTATCCTAGTGTCAGGCTTGGCACTCCCATCTGACAGTGATAATAATAAATGTGTTTCTGAAAAGTCTCGAATCTGCGATGTTGTGTTTTAGTGTGATGAAGTGCTGTTGACATCTGACTCAATATGTAAGACCTGCCGCAGTGCCACTCTGCAGGCATATAGATGCTAAAATTAAAAAGTGTTCAGCAAAATATTAAATGATTTGTCAAAAAATGTTTTCTTTCTGTTTCTTTATGTGTAACAGAGCTGTCAAAGGCTAAACAAACCGTTTGGTAGATTGTGTACTAGTTGATTTAGTGCAGCTTAAAATTACAACTTACAGAAACAGATAATCATTGCTCTTTTTTCATCTTTTTCATCAAAATGATCTTTCAAAATATGTCCTTGGGCATCAACTGTATGAAGCTAGATATAGTCTTGC